>VXBI01013608.1:1151-31245 GCA_013397375.1 Toxostoma redivivum
GTTTGAAATGTTGATGTGCATGCTTTGAAAGGAATTATCCCTGTGCACCTCAGTGCTGAATAAATGCATACCCACTTTTATAACTCTCATTTCTCACGAGTTATACAGTCTTTTCCATTATCAGTTGGTGAGCCAGGCAGGAGGCTGCGAGAGTGGGGCGGGGAGCAGACTTCCTGAGGTGTGCCCTGGGATTTCACTGGAGGGACTCCGTGATTTGGCTCATGGGGACAGACAATAACCTGCTGGCCCGCAGATAAATGGTAGGTATCGAAATTTAGGGAGCCTGTAAGTCATATATGCTTGGCTAGGGGGGCAGCCAGTAAGTTGCATCGAGACGTCTTTGCCCATGGGCATTGACCCTGTGTAAGTAAGGTCTGAGCTTGTGAGTGGCTGCTGGCCCAGCTAGGAGGCCAACGAAGGGATACTGGCTAGGGGGCCAGCAGGGGAAGGATACTGGCTAGGAGGCCACGGTGGAAGGATACAGGCTGGGGGGCCGGCAGGGGGAAGGATACCAGCTAGGGGGCTGGCAGGGGAGATTTGCTGATCAATAGAACGGCTGCCCGCGGCCCTGGGGGTGAGTCGGGTGAATCTCTGTTTTATTACTGCTATTTTGCCGAGGTCCAGATGTGCTGTGTTTCCGCGCTGTGTTTGAATTGTGTGAGTGAAAGCATTTCACTCGTTTTCCTGAGCAACTGGAGTGACTGGAGTGAGCGCGGTGTGCAGCAAGTGCTGATTGGCTGGGGTGTGAGGGATGCTGCATAAAGGATGCTGTGTGTATTATTCCTAGATGAACAAAAGGAGTCCTTCTCCTTGAGTGGTTTGGGCTTGACTACTAAAAATTTGTAAACTTAGGGTGCTGTGTTACAAAAAGAGCTACCCTCGCATTCGCTGTGTTAGAAAAACCTCCAAAAATAACTAAAATTGAGTGTGCCCAATCTATTCAAATCCCAGGACCTCCCTAGATAAGAGCAAAAAAGTAGTTAAAAAAAAAATTATTAAGAGTCTCAATATCAGAACAAAAAACAGTAAAGAGATACCTAAGGCTAGTCCACTAAAGTGTGTTTTAGCCCGTTGGGGAGAGATAGCAAGTGTAAAAAAGTACAAAGGACAAAAAATCACTTTTAAAGTACTGTGGCCAGTGGTGGCCGCTATATAAATTAGATGATGGAATAAGTGGCCACCTACTAAAACTTTGGATTGTAACACCTTGTTACAGTTAATGTTGTTTTTGAGAAGAGAAGGGAAGTAAGATGAAGTTTCCTATGTGAATATGTTCTTTACTCTCAAGGATCAGCTTGAGTAGCAAAAAAAACTGTGAAAAACTTTCCCAATTAAAATTCAACGAGTAGTTTAAAATAATGCCACAAATTTTAAAACCATTTCAGTGTGCATACTTTAAAATAAATTATCCCCATGTACCTCAACACTAAATAAATGCACACCTACTTTATAACTCTCACTTCTCACAAGTTATAAAGTCTTTTCTGCGTAGCAGTACTATTATTATCTGTTGTTCAGTATGCTCATCTCTATTGTTCTTTCTGTGTTCTGGGTATATAGCTTCAGAAAGCAAGGAACTGTACTCTCGTGAAACATTTTGATTGCTATAATAATGATAATAATAATGATAATAGTAATAATAATAATAATAGTAGGAAGAATATGTAATTCTCTGTATGCATCCAGGCTGATACACTAAGTTCAGTATGGTAACATGTTTCCTATGCACAACAGCACTGAAATCAAAGAACAAAGAATTTCTCAAAAACTCTTGCAGAAAAATATTTCCTTATTTGTCGTAGCACTTAAGTCAGGGGCTTGTGTATCACTTAAATATATAGAAATATAGAAATATTACAGTCTATTTTTTCCATCCCCAGGAAGATTAAAAACTAAATATAAGCACAGGAATTATCACTATGTCTGCATAAGGATATATTATCATTAAATGAATGACATGTTTGCTGACATTAGATTTTTTTTTGTTGTTGTTGTTGAAAGAGCTCACTTTGACAACTATAAAACCATTTCCCACCAAATTGCAGATACTTAAAACTTATTTAAATTGTAATGAGTAGATCTATTTGGAACAATCTGAAAGAAATAATGAGTGCCAAGTAGGCCATTTAAGGTTCTGAAATGACAAAAATGCTGTAAATGTTTCTTCAACAATATGCACTCTCTGTTGTGGTAGGAACTTCATGCTACTGTAATATTTACTATGACTTCAGAATGAGTGAGGGGTGCTTCCCTCTCTTTTTTTGTCTTTGTTAAAGGTTGTGTTGTTGTTAGAACATCTAGAACAGTTGCAGACTTTGTGACCTTTAGGTAATAAATAAGTCTTAAATAACTGCACTTGCTATTTGATGTATCATGTGTACTTTCATATTTTTATACTAAATTCCAGNCATCCAGGCTGATACACTAAGTTCAGTATGGTAACATGTTTCCTATGCACAACAGCACTGAAATCAAAGAACAAAGAATTTCTCAAAAACTCTTGCAGAAAAATATTTCCTTATTTGTCGTAGCACTTAAGTCAGGGGCTTGTGTATCACTTAAATATATAGAAATATAGAAATATTACAGTCTATTTTTTCCATCCCCAGGAAGATTAAAAACTAAATATAAGCACAGGAATTATCACTATGTCTGCATAAGGATATATTATCATTAAATGAATGACATGTTTGCTGACATTAGATTTTTTTTTGTTGTTGTTGTTGAAAGAGCTCACTTTGACAACTATAAAACCATTTCCCACCAAATTGCAGATACTTAAAACTTATTTAAATTGTAATGAGTAGATCTATTTGGAACAATCTGAAAGAAATAATGAGTGCCAAGTAGGCCATTTAAGGTTCTGAAATGACAAAAATGCTGTAAATGTTTCTTCAACAATATGCACTCTCTGTTGTGGTAGGAACTTCATGCTACTGTAATATTTACTATGACTTCAGAATGAGTGAGGGGTGCTTCCCTCTCTTTTTTTGTCTTTGTTAAAGGTTGTGTTGTTGTTAGAACATCTAGAACAGTTGCAGACTTTGTGACCTTTAGGTAATAAATAAGTCTTAAATAACTGCACTTGCTATTTGATGTATCATGTGTACTTTCATATTTTTATACTAAATTCCAGGAATGCAGCAGAGCTGTGCTCCATTTTTCATGTGTTAATATAATTTCACTGTATAGATGCACCAAGCTTCAACTGGAGAAAAACAAAATGTTTGCCTAATGTAACAGAGAGTTACATATTATCCCTAAGTTCTCTTCCTTGGGATCTAAAACTTTCATCCTGTCCTTTTCCTTGTTCAGGTGGTATCTGTAAGATTCTCAGCTCCTGGTTGTGTTGAACTCTGCACTTAAACACTTACTAAGACAACTAAGCACTGGCTTAGAAACTTAAGATGTGAGTCCCACTGCAATTTCAGGCCTACTGGAATTACATAGTTTACACTCATATATGACTTTTAAATTTCAAAAGATTTTTCTGTGCAGGGAATAATTTTTTATTTCCCCAGTTAATTTTATTTATAGCAAAGCTATTAAGAGAAAGGGGACTATACTGGTAGTTAGAGTTAATTAGAAAAAGAAAAAAGATCAGCAAAATGCTTTTAAGGAAATTATAAATAAAAGTTTCCATAGTTTCCAAAGTTTAGTGATGATTGCATTGCTGAATATATGGTTTGACTCCTCCCAACAATAACTGTAGGATTAAATAAATTATATTGAAAACTTTGCTTTAGACTACTGGTTCTGCCTCATTGATGAGAGAATTATCAATACTTCAAGGATTTTCAAGTCTTATCTGTTTTAAATTACTTGGAAAAATAAAAAAGGATAAGAGAGAGAGAGAGAAATACAGAAGAAATTGCAGGATGAGAGAAGCCCATGAATCCTGATCCTTTCTAGGAAAAGAAAGACATTGGCTAAAAGTCTATGACTGTGAGTACACTAAATGAAGCTCTTCTTCAATAAAGATTTTTGAAAAATTTAGTAGTTCTGAGCTGACATGTAAACCCTAGTCATGTTAAGTTTCAGAATCTACTATAGACTGCCTAATTAACGTTAAATATAGCCCCATAACACTGATTTTATAATTCAGCATATTTTTTATCGAGTTTTCACCCTTTCTCAAACATAGCATGCACTGCTAGAAGATATCAGTCAATGTCACTCTTATGTTATCACCTTTGTGTCCACTGGAATGATCAGTAAAACCAACAGGGATTAGTTAGGTAAATATATCTATAGCTGTGTCATCTATATATATACATATACACCTCATAAATATGTAAACACATTGTGGCTTAAAAATCCTAGGAACCTTGGGGGAAATTTCACAGAAATCAGCAAGATACCAAAGACTTCTCAGATACAACAGATAAAGAGCTCTTACATGAGAACACTTAGCTCTCTTTCCTTGCACACACCCACTTGTTGTATTACAGTTTAATTTAAACCAGAGTACCAAAAATAAGGATACAAAACAGAAGGGAAGGAAGGTAGGTAACAAACAGGTAGGAAGTGGGAGCAGGTAGGAAATAGGAACAGAAAGCGAAATAGGAACATAGAGTGGGATCACACAATATATGCACTTATTTAAACTAGGAAATATGGAAAAGATTCTCTATCTTGGCTTCCTAGCTTGTTTGTCTACTAATCCGTGGTTATCTTCAGACACTGCAGAAGATATAATGTTAAGGAAAAGTTTGGAAGAAAAGAAACCAATAGTGAAACTGATGCCTAGAGCAATTAAATGCTGTATCAAACTTCCCCATATTTGGAGAAACTTTAATCTTTTCAGGAGAAGACTTATCCTAAATGGATTTTCCAAAGCCACAAAGTGCATTAAGTCTTACAGGGAGCAGAAACTTTGCTTCTACTGTTTTGTCACCAGTAAAAAACCCCCCAAAAGGACGCTACTTCACTTGAGGTGAAGTTACAACCTGTTCAATCAAGCTTGAACAGGAAGTGCACATAAACCAACAGCCTTTCAGTCTCACATAGTCTATGCAGAAGTGTCTTCTTTAAAATTCTGTCCCTTCTTTAAAATTCTGTGCCTTCCTTTAAAACTTTGCAACAATAGAGTCTTAACTATGTGGCACCTACCTGACTTCATAAAAAAGTGGATGAATTACTCAAATATTAAAGCCAATTCCCGAAAAATTCATTTTAGCCAGAAACAAAAAGTACAGGAATATAAGACTCTAAGCAAGTAGTCAATGATTTTCTGTTCTTACAACTCCTTTATATATAATTTATGACTATCAAGGTTGTGGAAAAGAGGCACAATACTGATGATTTGATAAATCTGTCTCCAGCTAAGCAACTTTTCTTGCAGACTTCTTCCTAAAGGTGTAGACATCTACACTGTTCTATCCCTTTAATTTACAAAGCCTGAGCCCAACCCAAATATTGACTGTACACAGATGTTGGTCTTACATCTCCTCAAGTCCTAGCAAGAAAACACTATGCTCCCTGCTATCTGAGGACAGTGACCAAACATTTCCCATTTGGCCTTGTAAGAGCAGAAGACAAATTTCTTGCAGCTGCACCAACGATACTCAACTCTTCAAGACCAAGGACAACTTTCCAAGTGTTAGAATATCCAAAGTCATGTCACATTGACTTAAGCCTAAGTGCTCACATTCTGTGGTGTATCAGGGAATATTCAACCTTTCTTTCACTTCTCCAAGTAAAAGACACTTCAAGACACGTTAAACCATTGAACTATCAAAGCCCTTGCTTTCTTCCTCTACATGGGGGTAAACAGAAACAGAAAAACACAAGGCCCTCTCTAGTGAATTAAGAAAGAAAGATGGCCCAGAATTAGACCTTCTCTGTTGGAATTTAACAATGATGTAATGTGGTTTTTTGTGTTCTAAATTGGCCCAAATTTAGAAGCTTTTCAACCTACATTCCAAAATATCAACAATAAGCACCACAAGTTATGCACAGAGATTACACTTACCAAAACTGTTGGGTATGTTTGTCTGTGTCATGTATCAGAAAATCTGTTCGTGCATACCAAATTTGTGGAGTAGGAGGGCAGATTGAATCTGGGGAAAAAGAAGTTATTTTCTTAATTTTTGTGGCTCCATTGCTATCAGAAGTGTGCAATTCAGTTTCAGGAACATGAAAAAAGAAAAAACAGCCTCTCTTTTGCTCAGCACAGCACTCTGAAATGCCACAAGGTGAGGAGGACTTCTTGCCACATATAGGCTGCCTTCTATTTCAGAGCATGTGGTATGTAAGATCACACACTGTTCTATGTATCCTACCATGAGTAAGAGCAGGAGGACAAGTGGATGAGTTGAAAGTAGCATTAATTTCAGATTTGCAAGCACTTATATTTGGATAATATTCTCTTGGTTCAGTGAAAATGATACTAATAGAAAAATTAACCTGGTGTGGCAAATAGTGCAAGAACACTAGGCCTTAAAAGGGAAGCTGATCTAAGGCAGGACAATTATCCAGCCTGCTAGCTTTAGGAAGCTACTGATCCACTGTGATATTGATGTGCTGATGCATGATGCCTTCATTAAAAGAAAAGGGATGAGGAGACAGACATAGGTGAAATCCTCATCTTACATTTCAATCCATGTTTTGGACATCTGCAATTCCTTCAAGACAATCAAGCCACTTGTTTTCTCAAAGTACAAATATATTTATCTGTGTCTTTGAAACCGTGTGACAATGTGAATTCCTACCTTCACTGTAGTGAAGTGTTCATACACAGTGTTCAATAGGCATGGCTCAAGCAAGCAGTGTAGTTTATCCACAGAAGATTCAGGGTCTGTTTTCTATGTCAGTGTGTTTATAGGAAAATAGAAGGACAACAATGGAAAGCCTTACTTTTAAAAATCTAATCCCAATACTCCATTATTTTGGATTGCTCAAAGAATATGCTCTGTGCAGTTTGTGGTCTAAAAAAATATCCCTATTTCCCTCTTTCTTTCATGTTTTAAGGCAAGCTATGTAGTTAAAAATGTGCTCCCTCTGTAATAAAGTAATTAAAAAGAAGGATATTATCAGACCACACAAGTTGTATCTGAGGAAGCAGTGCATCTATTTAGGAAGGTTTTTGTTGCAACTCACCTGTGAAGCAGGGCAACCAGGTTCATTGTTGAATGATCCCATCAAAACCTGGACTTCATAAAATCCTGGTTATTCCAGTTAACACCCCAATACCTCCTTTCTGATGAGTTCTGGACAGGAGCAGTTTTCTTTCTGAAAGATTCTGGAAGTCTCAGGGCAGTAAGAGCTGGGGATGAGTGTGTGTATGTGTGTGTGAGAGTGTGTGTCTGTGTGTTTGGGTGTGCCTGGATAGTTTCTGATTGAATGTTCTGAATTTTGTGCGTGTTCACTGTGGTGGCTCAAGGCATGATAAAGAGACTGGCATAAAAAATGCACTACCCTGCCTCCACAGAATCTATTGCTTAATGGTGGTTTCTCTTTTAGTTTGAAAACAGCTTGTTTAAGGCAACATTTAGCTACAGGATCCAAGTGGTCTACTACAGTTTTCAGAAAGCTAAAAAAGTGAAACTGTACAATGTGCCTTTATACAGACATTTTTACACAAACTCACCAAATCTCTTGAATAAATGAATTGCAAAACAAAAACAAAAACAAAAAAGCCAAAAACATGTCAGTAAGAGTAAGAAATAAATTATCATATTGGAAAGTGGGAAAACACAGGTATTCTGAAGAGATAAAAGGAGGGATAATAAGTTCGACAAATACGCTAAAATATTTTCTATGAGGAAGCATTACTAAAAAGGCTTTCAAAACAGCTCTGTTGATCAAATTGGAGGGATAGAGATAGGTATATATTAAATGAGAAAGAAGATGGATGAGAGGAGTCATAAAGACAGAAAGAGAAATGACAAAACATTTATGAGAAGATTGTTTAGGTCTGGACAAAAGGATGAAGGTATTTTAGGCAGAGCTCTGAGGGGTAAATTAATAGAAATAATAATAGATTAGAATAATAGAAATTAGAATTAGAATAATAGAAATACAACATAATGGATGTTTCTGGGTCCTGTCTATACAAATAGGCTCGTCTTTCAGAATAGCAAAGATGGAATATAAGTTTTGAAATTCCTTTAGCTTTCTGTTAATTAGTCAATTAAGAGTAGACTTTCATTTTAATATGAATGAACAGTCTTAAAATGCAAATTTCACTTTTATAATATCTTTTTCAAATTAAACTTATAGCATCACAAGACAATTCAGGTCAGCAGGAAAGTCTCCATTTTGACCTAGAGCAACCTCAGTTACATGGTCAAATCAGGTCTCAGAGCATTATCTTTTATGCCCTTGGCTGGGAAACAGCACCACCTCTCTGAGCACATCCCCATTGTTCACCTTTTATTGACTCCAGCCCCTCTGGCTCTGCTCAGCTCACTAGGACCCAGGGAACTGCTTAAGCAAGGCATTGCTACTGGATGCTTGTGTGTGGCGTGACCAGGTGGATGATGTGCTCAGCCTGCTGGAAGAGCTTAAAGAGGAAGAGGAGAGGCTGAGGAGTATCAGGACTATGAGAGAAATCAGCCAGTGGAGACTCTTCCATCCTTGAGAGAAATGCAGAGGATGGAGGCTCAGCAGGAGTCAGAGGAGCCCTGATCTTCTTGGAGGGGACATAAAAGATGAGGGGGAATGGAAAAAGGTGCTTACATTAGCAACAAAATGATGGCCAAGGAAAATCTCCATCTCTTATTTGGCACAGAGGGGAACACTGTCATCAAAGATGAGGACAATGAGGTACTTAATGCCTTCCTTACCTCAGTCTTTAACAATAAGAAGAGTTATCCTCAGGGCAACCAGATCCTGAGTTGGCAGACAGGAATGGGGAACAGAACAGGTCCCCTGAAATTGAGGCGAAGGTAGTTAGTGACCTGCTGTGCCACTTAGACACAATTCTGTGGGACTGGTTGGGATTCATCTGAGAGTACTAAGGGAGTGTGGAACATCCCAGCAAGCCACTCTCCATCATTTATCATCAGTTCTGGCTAACCAGGAAGGCCCCAGATGACTAGAGGCTGACCACTGTGATGCCCACCCATAAGAATGGATGAAAGAAGGATCCAGGGAACTACAGGCCTGCCAGTCTGACCTCAGTGCACACAAAGTTTATTGAGCAGATCGTTTTGAGAGTCATCATACGGCACATGCAGAACAACTAAGGGGTCAGGCCTGGCCAGCATGGGCTCGGGAAAGACAGATCCTGCTTGACCAACCTGATCCCCTTCTATGTCAAGGGTGACCTCCTTGGTGGATGAGGGAAAGGCTGTAGGTGTTGTCCATCTGGACATCAGTAAAGCCATTGACACCACTTCCAATGGAGTTCTCCTGGAAAAGCTGACGGCCCAGGGCTTGGGCAGGAGCACTCTTTGCTGGGTTAGGAACTGGCTGGATGGCTGGGCCCAGAGAGTGGTGATGAACAGTGCTGCATCCAGCTGGAGACTGCTCATGGGTGGTGTCTCTCAGGGGTCTGTGCTGGGGCCAGTCCTGTTTAACATCTTCACGGATCTGGGTGAAGGGATCAAGTGCACCCTCAGCAAATTAGGCTGGACTGATGGCTGAGATCAATGACATGAATTTCAAAAAGGCATAATGCTGGGTTCTGCACTTGGGTCACAACAACCCCATGAAGTGCTAAAGGCTGGGGAAGAGTGGCTGGAAAGTTTCTGTGCAGAAAAGGACCTGGGAATCCTGATCAACAGTGCCTGAATGTTAGCCAGGAGTGCGCCCAGGTGGCCAAGAAGGCCAGTGGCATCCAGATTTTGTATCAGCAATACTGTGGCCAGCTGGACTTGGCCAGTGACCTTTTCCCTTGTTCTTGACTCTGGTGGGACTTCTGCTTCAGTCCTGTGCCCAGTTCTGGGTCCCTCAGCTCAAGAAAGACATTGAGGTTCTGGACTGTGTCTGGAGAATCACAAGGAAGCTGATGAAGGGTCTCGAACACACATCCAATAAGGAGCTGCTGAGGGTTGTTTAATCTGGGGAAAAGAGGGCTTAGGAGGGAGCTTAACACTCTCTGCAACTACCTGGAAGGAGGGTGTAGCCAAGCAGGGATGGGCCTCTTATCCCAAGTAGCTGAGACAGTGACAGAAAAAGAGCACACACTCTTGAGCTGTGCCATTACAGCTTCAGACTGGATGTCAGGAGGAATTTTTTCACAGGAAGGAATGTTAAACACTGGAATGGACTAACCAGTGAGGCAGTGGAGCCAACACACCTAAAGGTTTTCAAGAAATGACTGGTTGCAGCACTCGGTGTCATGGTCTACTTGACAATGTAGTGATCAGTAAAAGGTTGGACTCAATCATCTTGGATCTCTTTTCCAACCTAAAAGATTTGTGATTCTGTGACTCACTCCATGATTTTGTTACTCTTTGATGTGAAGCTGAACAGTATCATCTTTTTACCCGCTTTGGATCATAGGCGCAATGTTTTCTTTCCCTCCATTTTCACACACCTTCACTGCACTTCAAAGCTGTTAGTAATTGTGAATGCATCTTCCAGATCTTTTGGGACTCTTGGATGCAGGCTATCTACTCCTATGGACTTGTACATGTCACACTCATGGAAATCTGCTCTATCTGAATCTAAATCCATTGGTAATTGTTCCCTGCCTCGAACTTAGTTCCTAAAGGCAGAACCATGGGACACCTTTCTTGCTGAAATCTTACACTTGGGATGTGTTAAAAGGGAAAGACCATGTGGAGAACTACAGGATCGTCACCAGAGTATGCAGGGGTACAATGAGGGAGATCACTTGACTTTGAATCTTTAAGGGATATCAGGAACAGCAAGAAAGGCTTCTACAAGTACATCAGCAGCAAAATGAAAATTAGTGAATTTGGGCATCTATTGCTGAATCAGATGTGTGTCCTGATGACAGAGACACGGTGAAAGTGGAATTACTGAATGCTTTCTTTGCATCAGTCTCTACTGCTAAGGTCAGCTCTTCAGGGATTCCAGACCTTAATGATAAGGGAGGAAGGCTGAAAAAAGAAAGACTTCTCCATGGTAACAGAATTAGTTTAGAGGTTGGCTAGGAAAACTTAGTACCCATAAATCCATGGGCACTGATAGGATACACCACAGGTCCATAGGGAGCTGGCAGATGTTGTTTCTAAGCCATTCTCCATCATCTTTGAAGAATCATGGAGAACAGGAAAGGTGCACAAATACTGAAGAAATGTCAGTGTTAATCCCATCTTCAAAAAGTCTAAGAGGACATGAGAAAGTACTGGCTACTCAGCCTCATCTCCATTGCTGGAAAGATAAGGAAATGGATAATTCTGGAGGTCATCCCCAAGCCTGTAAAAGAAAAGGTTTTTGGGAGTAGTCAGCATGGAATCACCAAAGAAAAGTCATGCTTGACCAATCTGACAGCTTTCCACTATGACACGGCAGCAGGAGTCAACAAAGAGAGTGCTTGTTGCCTACCTTGACTTCAGCAAGGCTTTTGGCACTGTCTCCACATCTTCATAGGTGAGATTAGGAAATCTGAGTTAGATGAATGGACATTGAGGTGGATCAAAAATTGGCTGAATGTCAGAGCTCAGAGGGTTGTCCTCAGTGAAGTACAATCCAGTTGGAGTGTAGAAATAGAAGCTCTTTTTGTCCTTAACTTGTCCCACCAGACTTAGAAGTACTGTCCAGGCATGCAGAGATGGTATGAGGAAAATTAAAGCTCAAGTGAAACTAAGTTCTTTCCTTGAATCCTTTCCCTTTCACCACTCATATGCTGCCTTTTAGTGTAAGAGCTCTGTCATGAGTTCTCACTAACCAAGCCACTGAGATGCCTATTTTCCTGCCTTAGTGTTCAGTCTTGTGCATTTACTTCTCCATCTTTGAAATCTATTTTTTAGTATTAAGCTACTTTGTGGTTGAAATTTCCTTTGCATTTATGATGTAGTGGTGTATTAGTTTTCATATTATTTTGTAATTTGGAGCCCAGCACCCTGGGAATAAGGATTTATCTTCATTTTCATTCTACTTTGGAGATAGGGCATGATCTAGTGCTCCAAAGAGTTAACTGTGAGACATCTTGTCTTCTGGTTTGAGAACAGCTTTTAATAAAATCATATATATTGCTAGGCCATGAGCACTGTTTTTCAAGAGTGGCTGGGTTTGTTCTTTGTTATCAGGGTTGAAAAGATTGCTTTTGAGATAAAAATTTATTTTTTACAGTTTGAACATATACAAAGAATGAACTTACCTAGGATAAGGCATGTTCTCATATTCAAAAATTCTTGAGCTTTAATTAATTTTTGTTTGATTTTATTATTAAACTCCTTTTTATGGTTGCTATTCTGTGAATAAGAGGTATAAGCTGTGTGAAAAAAGAGGCCTTGTTCTGCCTGAGGAAAAGAAAAAAAGCAATCGTGTAAAGACTATTTTCCTCATTCTTCCCTCTTTGCTCAATCCTTTTTTCTGACAGTACCATTGATCTTACCAAGAGCCAAGTATTTTAACTGAAAGACCCTGAGCTGTGAGATAGCAGGGATTAGGTTGGAGAACCATCTTTAGTTTACCACTGTTAATTAAATTTCAAAAATACGAAAGAGAGAATCGGTTCCATATATGACAGGCTTCTGCAGATAAGTGACTGCTCCTAGTTGTTCCCATGTTAAGGGTTAAGATTAACAGGAATTATAGAATTTTTTTATTTCATTAGTTTTCTTGGGGAATAAACACTTTTTTCCTATGTTTTAGTTTTTATTCAGTTTTCTTACAGTTATTATACCTATGATAAATAATAAAAAAGACATTGATGCAAAATACTTTCCACTTACAAAGAATACTTCTAATCTAAGCACTGCCTTTTTTCTTCCTGCTCTTGTTCCTTCTTTCTGACCTTTTTACCTGTCTAATACATAACACAAAAAGACACTATCGACATGTCAAGGCCAGATTTTAAAAGGAAATATTTATTTGCAAAATTGTGGTGTTATTCATTCATTTTGTGAGTCACTTCTGTCTAATAGTGTACATCTTACTACTATGGATTATTAAATCTCATAGGATGCCGCCCTGAATAAAAATTACTCTATTCTTCATTTTGCTTCCATATCTGAAAATGCTTTATTTGCTCAAAGTGATTATAAAATAGTTAGAGCTTAATATGTGGTAATGGTGTCTTTCAGAATAGTGTTTTGGCTCCTGGTTTTTCACACAGTAACCTGTGAATCACAATAGATTTATTATCTAGCAGTCTCAGGTCATTATTTAAGAGTTGTTTCTGCATTGTTGTGACACCAAGAGACATACCTGTGCAGCATATTAGGAATGGTAGTCAAGGAAGATATGATCTGACTCTCAAGCCATGGCTCTCCCTCTCTTATCTATTGTAACCATCCTGAAAAGATAACAGGACATATTGTTAGTGGACTTTTTTTTTATTTCTAATTATTTCTTGTTCACTTTACATGAGCGAGTTAAATTACATTATTTGGGCATAATGTCCACAGGTAAAAATAAGAAGAAAAGGTTTGGGCTATTAAATAGACTACCCAGAGTAAAATATTCACCAATCAGAATTAATGCTAGAAAAGATGGTTAGACCTAGACCAAATTTTTTCTCATTGTTTTTTAAGGAAGACATCAGAAAGCAGCACCCACAGAGATTTCTATCTATCCTCAGGAAAACATACTTTTGATCACTTCATCTTTTAACATTCAGACTAAATACTGGGTTATTAAATTTTAGACCTGCTTTTCATGGTTCTTTGTACACACTGTGTCTCAAATTTGACGGTATATTAAAAATAGAAGTAATAGTATCTGATATTATTATTCATCTCAGTGAATTCTAAACACGTTAAGATTTATTCTTGAATAGTATTAGGTGATGAATGCTTTTTGAGAGGTGATTGCCATGCTCTGCTTTAACACAACCGGACCATACAGGAATTATGTGAATTTGTATGTATGTATAATGCAATGGAAATAATTTATCTGTACTTTTAAAACTATGTCAAATTCTCCAGATTTTCTTGGGATTAGCAAGTTCTACTTTGTAAACACTGTTTCACTAACATATTACATGCGCTGAAGCATGTCCACTTCATTTTGTAATAATGTAGAGAAGAGGTGGTGGGAAGTCATCTTGGCCAGCATGATAATTCTGTGATGGTTCTTCCAAGTAGCTGCACCCTTCATGAGATTGTAGTTAGTTGGGGCCAGGTCTTCTCAGGGAAATCAAGGTCACATCCTAAAGAAATTTTTGCTAATTTAATCACTCTTCCCTTGTCTTTGCCTTTCTCTGCCTTTTCAGTGTTAGAATTTGTTAATTGTAATATCCTCCTTTTATTTTTATGAAACTGGGTATGGTGTCAGAACCATGTACATTTGCAGACTACAAGTATATTTATTAGTTATATATTTTTTTTAACCCTAACTCCAATCAGTTAAAATCTATGTTTGAAGTGCAACTGCTGACTTGGCATTTTTTTTATCCTGCAGTGCAGTATCTCTGTTGTGTATTTTCTTTCCTACATAATTTTTGACACTCTAGTTGAAGTCTTTCATGGCAATTGGTGATAAAACCTTGAGTGAACCATTTTTATCTATCTACTGCTGCACTTAGTATTAGCTGATCACTCGAGATATCAAAGCATTTGCCCCCTTTTGCAAGTGAGACACTATGTAGTGCCATTTGTACTCACCTCGGGCAGATACTGAGCCTCTGTTCATTTCATCAAAGAGCTATTTATGAGGCTGTAAAAAAGACTAGTTTCTCCGAATAGTCTCCAAATTAAACTTCTAAAACTTTAATGCTGGCACACAAGAATAATTACAGTTATAAACCATTAAACATTTAGAGGAAATTTATAGTATTGGAGGAGAAAAATTGCAGCTGTGGTTAAATGTAATAAATTTCCTGTGAAGAGTATTTCCACAGAAACATTTCTCTCTGAGAATTAAAAAATGTAGCGCTTTATTGACAACACCAAAATTCACAGATGATGTATTTAGAAATTAAGAAGATAGGAAGATTCATATTTTTATAAAATCTGTCAAAAACATAGAATACATAGTCACATATTTGTTTGTTTCTTTGTTAGTTCTTACAGCAGCAAGTATGGCTCTCTGAATTCACTTGTTATATTAGATCACAAATACTATGTGATCTCAGAAAGGCAGGCAATAATTCACAATTTTCTTCCACAAATTAACCCATGCCTTCAGAGAGTTAACATCTATGAGGCTGAGTCAGTCCTTCAGGCAATCCTTAGATAGTTTCTGTTTTTCTGTTACCATACTTGTGATTTAACATTATGCAGAATAATCTCAGTTTGAACCTCCAAATTTTTCAGTCATAGAGAAAATTTTATGGAATTCTACCTCTGCTCAACTTCTTGATATCTGATAACCCTCTGTTTCCTAAAAAGATCCTCAAATTAAATTAATTTATTTCAGACAAAGTCCAATGCCTATGGAAGGAAGTAAAAGGATTCACATTAGTATATCTGGGCTTTGATTCATGCTTATTTTTACTTTAATAATGACATACATGATCCTTTCGGAAATATTGGAACTTTTGTCTTTTCAAACAAATAAGGACAAAACATATGTCCTTTCAACAGTTTATGCCGGAAAAGAAGCAGTAGTATTTCAGATTCCTTAGCTAACTTTCAGTTTGATCAAGTTACATAATCCATTATTCACAGCAATCAATCATATACTTACAATTGTTTAAAGGGGACAGTAAAACATCTCACTGAAATAGACTAAGTCAGAACTATTTAACTAAACAGATAAATTAGATCATAAATATTTTGGTGGAAGATTGTACTTTTTACGATTATATATTTGCACATCACAATAGGACATGGCCATGATCTCACAGTGTAAGAAATGAGGTGTTGGCATTTTGCAGTAAATAATCATATAAATAAATATAGTTACATAATTTATTGTGCAGACTTTGTGACAAACTCTGTTGTATGTTTACATTATGACAGGCAACACTATCTAGCACAAAAATCTCATACTTGCATTAAGAGGGCAGTGCATTTTTTTGCAATCCTCTCTTAATGAAGATCATGAGATTATTAAATTCTTATTGAATTATTGAATTCTTATTGATAAAAAATNAGACTGGAGAATCAGACTCTCAGGTGTCTTCTCTAAGTTTAGATGTACTTATTTCAAAGGTACTAGATGCTACACAGCATTCTTCCTGAGACAATTCAGATGTTATAGCTCTCAGCACGAGGTCTCTAAAGAACGTAAATGAAGACAACACAATGGTTTCCTAAAAACTGGGGAACACTATTGTAAGAGACTTAAAAACAAAAAATACCTCCTACACTGTTAAGATCACTGAAGGATTTCTCCCACTCTAGCAAAATGTGAAAGAAGCAAATGCTCATCTGCACCACTGAAGCCCATCCCTGCCATAGAACATGCCTCCTGGATTCTGGGAAATTGGGCTGTGAGTTAAGCTAATGGCAACGAGGTAAGATAAAACTGGTACTATTATCCAAATACCTCAGCTCTAGGGTGAAGAAACTGAGGCTGGAGGACAGGTATATCACAACAAGGAAAGCCAGCTCAGGAGATGTGCTGAATGTTGGCTCTGGATGGGTCCAGAGCAGAGAGGCCATAGCCTCCAGAATAAAGATGGGAGGCCCATCCACTTCAAAAAAGAGAAAGACAGACCAATTGACTTGGAAGCAAAGAACCATTTAACAAGTGGATGAAGAGAATGTGTAGCCAATGTGCATCAATTACTTTGTTTGCTAAAATGCTTAAGTGTTGGAAGTTTTGAGCTACCTCAGGATCCCCACCACTGAGAAGCCAGGGTGAAAAAGACCAGCAGAACATTATCTGGATCCACAGAATGGTGTCTGTATTTCTACTTAATCTGTATCTCTCTCGCTCCCTTTCTTACCCTACTTTCTATTTCTTTCTATCTCTGTCTACCTTACCTTTACTGTTAAATAAAATTCACACTATTGACTTCAGCATATGGTCTTATTACACCTTATTTCTGGGAGGGACATCTCTCTCTGGTAATCATCTTAACAACTATGTTATCTGTCAGCAAAATGGAGTGAACGTAATGCGTGTTTACATACATGAGACCACAGCTCAAAGAGTAAGTGAAGGACCCAAATGAACTTTCATCTCATTATTCCTTCTGTCCTGCTTTCTTTAATCACTTTTATGCATTTCACATATTTGCTAACATTTACAATAGTTCTTTAACTAAAATTAGTCTTATAATTTAAAAAGTAGTGAAAAATGTTTTAAAATTACTTTCCTACTCAAATGTGGGGAATTTTTCTGAGCAAGGATATAAGAGAAGGTGACTTGTCTCACACAATTTATTCATTTACACCAGCTGACAGAGCAAATGAATCAGAAATTGCTCCCTGGCAGAATTAATAAGTGTTCAGATTGATCAAAAGGTCTGGACAGGTGAAATCATTCTAGCAACATATTGATAGTTATTGAGTGTAGTCAGGACTTCAGGCTTCATTTGTACTGGCTGATTATGATTCTGGCTGTACATTACACACACAATCAAAACCAGATAGAGCAGATAAATACTGGTCTATCTAAATAAATAGTATATAGATATTTTATGTAATAGGCATTTGTATCTCACTATCTTAGATTTTCCCACACAGATAACCAAGAATCCAATATTGTGATAGTTTCTACCGGTCACCAGGAAGAAATCTCGGTTTTATGCCTCCAGATCTCAAGGCATATGCATTAAGCATACTGCTGATGGATGTATCCTTTATAGAAGATGGAGACAAAAAATGGAAAAAAAAAAAAGCCAAACCAAAACAACAAAGGAAAAAGCCCAAGTGAAAATAGTAAGGGAAACACATTCAAATAATCTCTCAGCAGTTTAGGCTTACTTTCTGGAAAAAAAATAAAGGAGAAGATAAGTGGAAAAGAGAACATTGATTTTAACATTGTTAATGCTTACTTTTATAAGGTTTATATGTACAGAAGTTGCATTACAAAATATTAATATTATGTATTATAATATGATTAGCTAAGGGAAATACAGTGACGGATGGCAGATTACTACCATTTCTGTGCTGCAAATCTATTGTAAGGCTGAGATGCTTTCAAGAGGTGCCATAGTTGCAACTGATGCTATAATTCCTGATCAATGTTCACAACAGTTTGCAAACACATATTACTAAAATGCAACTTTGAAATCAAGAAGTAGGGCAGCTTAATTGTAGCTATCAAATGCTCAGTCTGCTGAGAGCTGCAGATATTCATGAATGTGAGGGCAGTTGCAAGAGACCCTTTCATGCTGGTATAATCATAAAAGATAAAATTAATATCGCCATAAAAATCACTTCTCTACTTCTTCCTCCTTCAAGCAATGAAAAAAACTGTTTCAGGATGAAAACTGAGGTTAAAGTTTCTTTGTGCAGCAGATACATGAAACTGCTGACTGGCTGCTTGAGCTAAGCTAAAGGTAAAAACCATGGTTTTTGTGTTTATGTGACAGAAAATCTCCCAAGAAATCTATACCTGATAAGGTTGAGCTATTTGCTTTCATTAGTTCAATACATAGTCATCAGCAAAGTGTAATAAATCTAATTTCTTGTTTGTCCCAGGCATGGTTACAGACTTTGCGACATGACAAGAAAATGTCTATGCATGCCTTATCTACGCACGACTATTGCTCCTGCTCTTAAAGGAATTCATGTGTGGGAAAGTCCCATGTTATATATTGTCTTCCCTAATTATGGGGGAGTGAGGTGAGGATGTAGGTCTAATTGAAGTGCTTTCTGATTAAATTACTGTTAATTTTTATAATTATTTTCCTAATTAAGAAAACAGGCATAGTATCTGAAGGGCTATGTTTGGCATATTCTGACATCTTCCTCTGCCTAACGTTGTGAGTCTTTCTTTTCTCTTCTATGCTAAATAGAAATAGGTTAGGGAAACCTGTCAAAGAAAAACAAGAACTGAAAGCTTTCTAGACTGATGCTGTCTCACTTTTTCAATAATGACTGTTACTGCATATTACATAAGTAATCATAATGTTTAAAAAATTAATAATTTTATTTTATTTTCAAGTTCGGAAGCCTGAAGTTCTTTCAATGTTGGGAAGACAATTTACACCCTACAGTTCTGGGACACCAGGTATAATAGTATTAACTACCTTAAGTAAGAAGATGCTGAGTATTTATTGCTGGGCCTCCTATTAGGGAACTAAAACTGTTAAAGAGAATTGTTGAACCACCAATGCATTATAATTAGCTATTGAAAATCAAGTTTCAGGATAGAATTTAGTTTATAATGACACAGCAGGTGTCAAGCATTTGTAAATTACATAGGCAAAGGAAAACATGAATGTGAATAGATTAAGCTTCATTTTTATTCATGTGCATGTTAACAAGATAGCAACTACTCCTGCGGCCAAATCTAAAAAATGTTGGTAGATCATATTAGGATAATGGTTTTCATCCTGAGAATCATCCACACCTCAAAAATGCAGGTCTTTTTGTTCCCATTTAATGAAAAGTGAATTGTAGGAGTGTATGCCAGGTGTAAAGGAGTATCTATAAGTAATCCTTAAGCACACTGTGAAGTACAGTCATCCCTGCAATAAAACTCAGCAGCTGCACAGTAGATCATATGCAGTGGCAAAGAATGATAGAAATGGAAGATGAAAACATTCTTTTTTTTGATTACTCGCTCTTCATGAGATGAAAATTCTAAATTTCAAGCATAAAGAAAGAAATTACTTGAAACACAAAGATTTTGCCACTTCTTACCCTGTGCTTGTATCTAGCACACCTTGAGAGGCAAGGAAACAAAATCTTACAATTTCATCAAGTTTCTCACATCAACAATAAGAGCTTTTGCAATTGTTTCACAGCAGTAATGTAACCAGGAACTCATGGTTCAGGATTCAGTAGTTTCCTGGGCAAGTTTTGAAGGGTGATATTGTTTCTCAGTAATAGTAGAGAGCAATTCCATCCACCTTTTTTTTTTTTTTTTTTTTTTTTTTTTTTTTTTGTATCTGCACATTGTGGAAGCAGACACACATAGTTAAGACCTTTCAAAGTTTTTATAATAATAATTAGCACCTGCTGACATCACTGCCATTATATATAGAAACTGAATTACATTTTCCAAAACAAGAGTCCTTGCATGAAGGAACGTGAGGGAAAAACTAATCTTCTTTTGCCTGTACAGTTAGGAGATAAACAAAGCAAGAAAGCCAAGTTAATTTTGCCAGATCTGTGTGGTCTTGTACTGATCTTCCTGTATTATGCCTGCAAAGCCACCTGAAGAGGCCAGGCACAGATTTAGTGCCTCTGGGCAAAGCCAACTTCTTCCATACAAACTTCTCAACTTCTCCAGGTGAAATTTGTGGTTGGAAAATAAAACCAGAACTTGGGCAGCAGTAATTTGAGGGCAAGGAGCAGGGCAAGAGGAGAGGAAAATGGAAGATAATGGCAAGCGGAAGAAAAAGGTGCAGGGGCAACTGGGTAAGATGAATAATGAAGATGTTGTTTAGAAAAATTTTGTATAAATGTTTTTGTTTCTGTCTCTGTGAAGACCAGACCAGACTTTCTTCAAATATTCTTGAAGTCCAGCAGTGTCTCTCCAGTTCAGCAAGACTGCACCACTTCTAGGTCACAGCTGTTCTCCAAGTCGTTGGTCTTCACCTGCACTTAGTTACGATTTTGTCCCTCAAACCAATTCGGAATTAGGTTCTGTCCTAGTTTAGGGCAAAATTTGGGAAAACAACCTCCAGAAGGAGTCCCCAGAAAACAAACCCCCACGACTCCTCCCCCCTCCACTGGGTTCGAGAAGAATTTCTTGAGAGAAGTGNATAACCAGACAAAACAAACCTTCACTTTCATAGTCGGTCCTGAAAGCACAGAACATAATACCAGGCATGAACAGAACACACGATTGGGGATACAAGCACCATAATGTCACCCCAGGACAGGTTCATGAGAAGATGCTAGCAAAAAGCATTAAACAGTGCATAGTAAGCCAGCTATGGTGTTCATATGAAGTAAATGGATCAAGTTGTTCATCTATCCATGAAAGGTAAGAAATGTCTGTGGTTTTATGACAGTGATATCAATTAAATACCAATTGACAGTTAAAAGAGCATTTACTGAGACTTAATAGGAAAGATGATGTGTAATCTAGCTAAAATATAATCAGATTTTTTACACATAAAAATTGTAACGAATATTTAGACTTTTAATTGGATTTTTAGAAGCTGGCTATATTATGTTAATAATTGTGACAACTAATAGAATATCTAAGTAAATGTCAGTATTCTTATTAATTGATATTTAATTTTCTGTAGGCTGCCTTGGCAAATGTTAATTAAGTGACAGAAAATTCCTTACAAATTTTAACATATTAATAACCTTAAATTATGCCTTTATTGCTCACATAATTGGGAGTTAACTACACAGCTACATACCTTCTCTCTCTCCTTTACACAGAGTTCAGGAGGATGAGGTTTCTTATGGGCCAATAAACTTACCTGCCTTTTAGCTACACAAAGGAAAAGTGAAGGCTAATCCTATAATAATAGTGTGGTGTAGAACATATTAATGTCTGAGGAACTCCTACTTCCATCCAAAGGAATTTGAACAAGATACAGTGTATATTTTTCATTATTTCCAGAATATATATGGTACAAGTTCATTAACCAGGACTGTAATGTCTGGGATTCAGAAAAACAGTAATGTAAGTTAAATAATTATATTCTTGATAATTAAAACCTTGCAGTTGTTTCTCATGAGTAAACACTGCCATTAACTGGTTGTAGCATTTTTAATTTAAATCATTCAGTAAAAGAGAAGAAAATTCAGGTCAGCATGACCAAATGCTTCGCCTTTTGTCAAAACAAAGCGTATATTTATTACTTTCAGAAATGAGCATTTCTTGGAAACTTTTTACCTCAGTACAGAAGGTATTTCCAATCTCCTGACAAAGCAAGTTCTTCACAGGCAAGGCTCAATACTAGCCAGAAATGCAAGAAGTCCAGGACACTTCTTCCTTCTTATGCCCAGATTTTTTCAGGATCCTTATGGAGATACTTAAGATTCCACATCTAAAATGCAATTAGAATCATGAACTTCTGGTGCTATGTATTGGTTAGATGTTTTGGAACTTACTAAGTTATGGCTTATTAATTTTAAGTTGTCTTACTTGAAAAGGGTAGAGCTTTACAAATAGTGATTTATATCTGAGTCTCTTATGTGTCTACATATTATTTTCTTTAATTAAAGGATGTGATGCAGACAAGGAGCTGTCAAACATGTAGACCTAAATTTTTTTTGAATATTTTTTTTTAACTTTCACTGTGTGAAAGCCAAGGCCAGTCATATTTAAGTGATTCACATGAACAATTTCAGCACCAGTGGTTCAATCCTCGTTTCCCAGAGATTCTGTGCCAGAGTAAGCTGGGATGTTCTATGAACACTGGGCAGTCTATAGAGAAAGTAGGTGATGCCTTAGCTGTTCACATGCACTAGGCATGTATACTCTTTTCTCATACATACCTGAAAATATTGAAGACACTTTGTCATATGAGTGAAAGCATTGCCATCTTGTTTGGAAATTCAGCAGAAAGAGCATCATTTGTCTGGAAAGAGCAGACTGCCAGAAAAATCACTTGGGTGCAGTTATACTAATCCATCCCTTCTCATTGTGGCCGTTCACATTTCTGGTATTTTTCTCCCCAATAAATCACTTCTCCTTTCATTTCTAGCTCAAATAATTTTCTTCCACTCAGAAAGAATTAATATTAAATGCATCCATATATTTTTTTTTCATCTCTGCCATAGTAATTATGTTGCTATTGATTACATGTAAAAGCTTTATTGAACCAGGCTTCTGCTGCCTTTTTTCTTTGAGATGACACTTTGGAATTCAAATCTGAGTTCTCCTAGGTAAGACATACTGTCCCAAAGTTGGGGGAAAGTTATCTCTAGGGATATGGATGCAGCTGAAAGTCTGTTCTGCTGTCTTTTAACTATATCCCAATTGTCATTGATGTAAGGTGATTTAATATGTGTGACAAGGCGTGATTTGTGAGATAACATTATCTTATTATTTAATTTTCTTTCAACTTCCAGCCTAATATCTGTGTACTTTATTTATATTTGTTCTGTTATATATTGTCATGTGACTTTTTGTAATCTGAATAATTTTGCCTATTCAGTTTTCCTATATTCCAGATTAATGATGGTAAACACTGTTTCTTGACCTGTGTAATTTATTCTCGTGTTTAATGGACTCTGTTTTTCTACATGTCAACCCATATTTTAGAAATAATACATGGCAAACTCTCTTTGCATGAATATGAAAAGGTAGGTTTCTGTATATTTGTACATGATTTTTCTAATTGTGCTACTCAGATAAAAATGTGCACGATATTTGTATGGAGGTAATTTGTAATGTCACAATATGCATTGCATATGTTGATATCAAACATTTTTGTACCTGATTTTGTTAATTAAGAATGAAGAAGAAAATCAGAGATTTCTTGGTCATGATGGACTGTAGGGGATTCAAAGCATGCTCAAATGATAACTTTCTGATCTTAAGGAATGTTTTACTCCTGTTAGAAATATTTTTAAGAACTTTCACTACCACTGAGATCTTTACGTCTTCTAAATTTATGTAAAAATGTTGATAGACAGTGAAAAGAAATTTTTACACACAAATACTCATATGAGCAAACACACTTTTATTTGGTATAAATCTTGTAGGGCACATGTGATTATTGCAGGGACTGCAACTTTAAACAGATTGAGGTTTGTTTCTGTGTTCTGTCACATGAAGCCACAAGTGATAGCCATTTAATTCAGTAGTGCTAAGTGCTGTCTTGCATATGTATATTTTTAATAATTTTCTTGCGTAACCAATATGAAAAACTGAAAAAAAATATGTTTTAGTGATACATTCTTAAGGACATATTTTGGATAATACTCAACTTATGGGATAATCATTACATTGCTTCCGGACAAAATTTCAGACTAATTATTAGTATAAAAAAGGGTATTGAAATTTTCATGTTTTATCAAAATTAATCTATCCCCCAAGAAACTAGATTATACTAGTTTTATTTTCAGATAAAGTAGTTCCAGATGTTCAAAATTCAGTATTTAAACTTTTTTTTAGCTCTGGCCTCCAGATAATTTCTAGCAAGAAATTTTAATTGTTCACTGTTTAGGTAATTTTTGCAGAAGATAATTTTGAGGACAATGAAACCATAGGCAAAATGCATAGAATATTTATCCTTATATAATTTATCTTGACACTATAAGAGTTTAAATATATCTGCAGGGTTAATCTGGTTGAGTATAAATCAGCTCTGAGTAATAAAACTATCCTTAAATTTGAAAAAGCGTGTAAACATATCTTTTATTTTGACTCTGCCTGGTGTTAATGGGTTCTTAAGGACATGGTTTCTTGAGTTTGGGTACTTTGATTTTTTTTTCCTAGTCATAGGAAATATTAGTGTAAGAACTGATGTGTTATTTTGTAAGCAGCTTTTTAAAGACCATATCCGTGTGATATTTTTTCTCCCTAAATCCTCCATTACATGCTTGCAAGAGACTAAAATCTATGTACACAAAGTGAGCATATACTACTCTGCAATACTCATCTTTTAGAGTCCAAAGTTGGGAAGGCTTTCAACATAATTAAATTGTCTTCTGTACCAATTTGCAATGCCAGTGGTTTGGCTCTAATTTCAAACATATATAAAAATATATATTTAATTATCATGAAGAAAGACCCTTTGTGTATATCCATTTAAATTGCATATGCTAGAATATTGCATCAAGCATATTGTTCTTCCCTGGAATAAACAAGTTTAAGTTCTTCATGATCCTGTATATCTTCTGACATTTGAATAAATTTTTCTGTTCCATGGTGACAGCATGAATTAGTTCGTTATAAACCTGTTTCACTCCCAGCTATTTGTCACCATGTTAGCTAGTAATTTTATAAGTATGTAATATGATCTTGATTTTTTAAGAAAAAAAAATTACTTCAATGAATGTAGAGGTCTACTATGCAATAGGTAAGAACTGATCACCATGCTTAGTAGCAGAGTTTAGATTCCCTCTACTGAGGCACCACAAAAGTGTCTTGTTAACATTACAGTCATTACTGCTGCCCTACTGGAGAATTTCTAGGAACCAGAAGTACGTGTAAGAAAGTTCTCAGTGAAATGAGACAACATAAACATCATTGCAGTCATATGGGTATTTTTGCCCTGCATGGATTTTTCTTATTTTTTAAGCTGGTTAAATAAGAAAGTTCAGAACCTTAGATTTAGCTATTATAGGGTTTCTTATTTACAGTTGTATATCAAATGTGCAATTTGAACTGAAGATAAAAGTTCTGCAGTTTTGCTATAACTATAAAAAAGGTAAACTGCTGAAGATAAGCCATGGAAGTAAAAGAGTATTTCAGTGACAATTCACAGTTGGCAATTATATAAAGTAAGAAACTGAGAATAGTTTTTGCAATCTGCAATTTTTTAACTTAGAGGAAAATGACGGTATTTTAAAGGTTACGCTTAATAGGTCTATATTATGTGGAAAATGGGAAAAATATATAAAACATATCTCAGTGAAAAGAAAGTCTAAGCAAAGTTTGAGCAAAACTAGTATTAAATAAAATGAACAATTTTTTTTTTCCTGTCAGAATAATACGAAGCAGAAGCAAAAAATTAGAAAATTGGGTAAGAGAAATTGTTGCTGATAGTAATAAAGTGATTTTTATTCTGTTGATTTAATGAACTCATACTAGACCTGCTAGGGCAAAATCTGAGCATAAATATTTCTGATAAGAAAGTTTAAACGTTTCATGAAGACCAGAGGAGTGAATACATTCTTCCTCCTTTTAAACTTACCCAAATTCATCAGTTGCCCACTGAGACCAATAGAGAAGCATCCTTTCTAATTGCGGACTCTGGATTATGACCTGATGGAAATAAAATATTCAACTCAGTAAAATGAGAGGCGGGCTCGGGATCCCAGGACCCCAGCAGATGGGAATAGGTCCCTCTTTCAGGGGGTAGATGTCAGTAAGGTCCCAGGTCAGGGCTGCTCTCACAAGCAGAAGCTCACACCACGGCAGAAGCAGCAGCTCTGGGCTCGGAGAAAAAGAGAGAAAACCAGCTGCCCCAGCCCTGTCCTTTACCCTTCACCTGCCCAGTTCTCGAGGTGTCTCTGCCCCTCGGAGAGAAACTCCCAGGTAAGAGAAGTGCAGCCAGATCAGTCCCACCCTGAGCTCAGCCTCTTCTTTTGTTTCCCTTAGGTACCCATTCATTAGTGTTTTCTACCAACTCATGGTAAAAATTCCCTAAGCAAAAAGGAAGAAAAGGAAAGAAACTTAACCCCCAACACTAATTTAAACTGCAGGAATAAGTGCGTTGCAAAATATGAAATGCAGATTGATCTTGCAGAATTTTTGGAAACAAAGTACCTTCTCTTTTTCCAGCCTTAATGACAATGAGATTGTCCCATTTCAGAATACAACTTCTTCCCACCTGTTTAGGTAAACAGGGATTTATTGAAGAATTCACAACATCTGCTTTACCCTTGAAATAGAAATTATTTCATGTTCACTGCCCTCCTTCATAGGTGTGAGNAAATGAGAGGCGGGCTCGGGATCCCAGGACCCCAGCAGATGGGAATAGGTCCCTCTTTCAGGGGGTAGATGTCACTAAGGTCCCAGGTCAGGGGCTGCTCTCACAAGCAGAAGCTCACACCACGGCAGAAGCAGCAGCTCTGGGCTCGGAGAAAAAGAGAGAAAACCAGCTGCCCCAGCCCTGTCCTTTACCCTTCACCTGCCCAGTTCTCGAGGTGTCTCTGCCCCTCGGAGAGAAACTCCCAGGTAAGAGAAGTGCAGCCAGATCAGTCCCACCCTGAGCTCAGCCTCTTCTTTTGTTTCCCTTAGGTACCCATTCATTAGTGTTTTCTACCAACTCATGGTAAAAATTCCCTAAGCAAAAAGGAAGAAAAGGAAAGAAACTTAACCCCCAACACTAATTTAAACTGCAGGAATAAGTGCGTTGCAAAATATGAAATGCAGATTGATCTTGCAGAATTTTTGGAAACAAAGTACCTTCTCTTTTTCCAGCCTTAATGACAATGAGATTGTCCCATTTCAGAATACAACTTCTTCCCACCTGTTTAGGTAAACAGGGATTTATTGAAGAATTCACAACATCTGCTTTACCCTTGAAATAGAAATTATTTCATGTTCACTGCCCTCCTTCATAGGTGTGAGCTGAACTTTTTCTCTAAACCACCGTAATACTGCCTGAAATACAACAATCCACTGGTCAAACTTTACTGTATTACCTCAATTCTTCAAACAACAATCTTCAAGGTATTCTTTCTCCTCTAATTATCCTCTCTGTCTTCACTACACGATAATTTTCTTTTCCTCTCTCCCCTACACTCTTTTTGTGGGGAGTTGTAAGGGTTGGTCCGAAGTTTCTCTTGTTTTTGCCTCCCGACCGTCGCGAGACCCCGAGGACCCCCACCCAGGTGGACTGTGAGCAATGGTTTCCTGGCCTGGCTGAGGTGGATGACTGGCTGCAGGTGTGCTGTGCTTACTGGGCTGTGCTGTTATGGTACCAACTGAAGACTGCTTGTACTGCAAATCTGTACCTGTCTCCCGGAGCACCACACAATGGTCCATAAATCTCCCCACCTCTTGGCCAGAGGCCCCTCGCCTCGAGAAAAGACTATAAAAAGTCACCTTCTGGAAAGGACTCTTTGAGATCTCCCCACGGATGAAGACACGTCTATTGGCTGGACCACGAGGACGCCCGTCACATCTGTTGGTAGCTGTATTCCCATCCCCCTCTTTCTGTCTCTCTCTCTCTCTACTTTATTTCCTATCTCTTTCCCCCTCTATCGCAACTGAGTTGTTGACATTGAATAAAGTGCATTGCTGTTGTTGAATAAACTTTGATTTGTCCCCTGCATTTTGCCTGTTTGCACCTTTGAGATCAAATGAACCATCACGACCCCCACTCTGTATTAATAGCGGATCGTGACAGGAGTCCTCTTTACTGTTCATTTAATCTTTCTCAACAGATGGTTAAGATAACGTGTGCGTTGGGTAGTAGGACTGTTAGTTGTCAGAAACTGGCATGTGCTTTTGCTCACAGTTTATGCTGCAAAAATGGAATAGGAATTATTGGAAAATAAACCCCTTTACATTCTAGTTGGAACTAGCAGAATTGTTTTCCTGCCCGGGGCCTTTCTGCCCTGAAGACCCCCTTCATTACTAGAAATTTTGGCCTCTCTCAAGGAGATGGCACAGCCATATGGTACGGGTGGGGTTTGGTAACTGTGGTGACACATGCATTGCAGGACAGGTTTGCTTCATTTGCATCCCAAGGAGTATGTAAGTGAATATATTAATGGGGCCTAATGAGCATCTCACCTACTTGATCAGAATTTATAGTTGACAAAAGTGGTAGAATCAACACTTTGATCCTCCTACACGGTATTTAGGCAGTAGTCAAGGCCCTCTGTCCTCTGTCAGGGGGTCTTTGCAAGCACCCTTATCTCCTTAAGGACCCAGACTTGCACCAAGGATTGTTTTTTGGGAAAGGGGAACGTGGCTGTTGGCTATTACAGAGGCATGGTGCTTTGTGTACTTCATTGAAGCAGCACCAGTGCTTGAGGTCTCTGCTTCACTCCAGACACTTAGGCACTCAGATATTACGCCTTGCTTGAGGCTGGTACAAGATAAGAAAGAGGCCCAGTTCATGTTTTCCTCAATCAGTCTCATCAGTTCTTCACCATCTTAAAGCTGCACTATACAATTCTGATCATTTATAGCCACTGTACAGCAAAAGCAGACAGTTATTCCTGTACTTCTGTGCCTAATAGTTTGTTTTATTAGAAAGCAATTGTTGCAATTGCAACTTGGAAGTGTCTTTTCCACCATTTTCCTGCCCACGGGCAAACCAGATCCATCTCATTTTATTGCCATTTACAACACCTAATTAATTTTTGTGTTCTTGGTGGGGGGAAGTTTCCACAGTTTCTAGTATTATGTACGCACCACACTCTGCAGACTGGATATTTTCCCTATGACATCAGCAATAGCTTAAACTAGTTGTTTCAATTGTTAACATCCTTTAATTTTTCTCATCATTGTTGAATGTACTGACATATATCTGGTCTTGCAAAGAACTGTTGACTTAAGAAACTTTCTATCTTGTTTTTCTGTATTTACTTTTTGTCCTCCCACAAATAAGTTTGGCACCTAACTAACATAAGTTTGGACATATATAATCTTTTCATCAAGGAAAGATTACTTGACACCAGCTCAAAATTGTGTTTGCCTTTCCTCTCTTCTTTTAGCAAAATGGTACAATCTGGCAGTATATTTCATTCCTTGAAAGACTGGAAAAGGCTAGGAATTTCTGGGAGCAGAGATAAATTATTAGTAGCTGAAAGGAAATCCTGAACAGCATTGTTATTTCTTTGTCGAAAAAGAAACTTTATTATGTCAGTCACACAAAATCACTGGCTTAGAAACCTCTCTTTTCCTCTGTCATTCCTTTAAAAAAAATAAAATATAAGGTTTTCTATTATTGGTTCTGCTGCACGAAGAGATAGAACAAAAGTCAACAGGACTCAAACCAAGATACTTTATTAAATAATAAAAGAATGAAATAATATATTATCATCTGTTCAAGAAATTTCTCTATAATGGCTTTCTGGGTCCCAGTGCTCTAATACATTTTGTAAGGCTACTAATGGCTTTCTAACTTCATAATCTGCAATACTAGAGTTTTAAATCTATTTACTTGAATTTCATGACATGTGACAGGGGCAAAAGGATGTATTTAGGGGTTTCATGTTACATGTTTCTATTAGATTAGAGGGTGCCCAAATGTCTTCATCAGGAACTCACACTGCAAGTTCTCAAGGTGGGAATGGAAAGAAATGAAAGGTTACTTTATTATCCATTTCAATTTTTAAATTAAAAAAGTCAGATCTTTCCAGAAATTTTGAATTGCAACATATCTGACATTGTTTTCAGTCCAAAT
>VXBI01013608.1:31561-84796 GCA_013397375.1 Toxostoma redivivum
AAAACAGTTCCAGGAAAAAGGAAAAGGAGGAAAAAAGCAATCCAGGGAGTTTTTCTGCCTCAGCTAGCCAGAAGAAGCCACCCAGAGCAAAAGAGAGCTCTCCCTCGCTGTCCACCACAGACAACACAGTGCCAGCAGGAATGCGGGGGAGCTGGTGCAGTCTCTGATAACAAACCCTGCACTTCTTCTTTCCCCCTGCTTCACTCCTGGAACCAGTCTTAAAGTTGCAGAATTTAATATTCAACATCAACAGAACAGACGATTTGGGGATACAGGCATCATACAGTCACCCCAAGACAACCTGTTAATAACTTTCCTTTAATCTTCCTGAATTTTTTCCCATCTCAGTGCAGTTCTTTCTGAGAGGAGAAATTTTGAACAGGAATGGGAAGGAAATAGTTTGAAATGCACTGTGTCTCACCTGTCACAAAAGAAGACACTTATTTTACAAGCCTTGGATGTATGAATGGATCATTATATCAAAATCAGATGGGAGTTTTAGGTCCAGAGGTTTCCAACTTAGCTGTTTTATAAGCAGAGTCCACAAAAAGAGGAAAAGTTTGGGATTAGTGATTGATGCAAAATTGTCTATAAAACTGGATTTTTTCAACCTATAGAGACTTGCAGATTTACAATGACTCTTGCTTATTCTTCATTGAAGAAATGCAACAGAACATTTTACCCTGTGGAGATACTGGAATAGGAGTGAACACAGTGTGGTGTTTCCTTCTAAGAGAACAATCTTGAGCTTTGCAGTGAAGATAAGACTCTCCAATCTACGCTGACTCTCTCTATCCAACTTCTTTATGCTGAATGCTCTACCTGATTGAAAAAAAAAGATGCCTTCCTCCAATGTTTCTGACTTGGAAGAGCAGAACTAGATATCTCTTCCTCTCACTTTGGACCTAATAGTTCAGCAAAAGTATTTGATAGGCACCATAATGTGAATGTAAAATTTGTCATTTTTGCTGATGAAAACTAAAAATTGTCCTAAGGACTCTCTTCTAAACTTAGTAAACATATGAAATGAACCTTGAAAAGTAGTGATACAGAGCTTTCACATACCTGATCTGCTGTCATGAGGGAGCAAGGGTTCACAGTAAATTTAGATTAAACTCAGAAAATTTTCAACTAATCTGAATGTGCTAGCAGAAGATTCAAAGCTGTTATTGCACTCTCCAGGAGAAAGCAAGTTGAAATAACACATTTCTCTTGTGATTGCAAGGGCCAGTTCAGGTTCTAGCATTCTACTAAATCAATTTCTCCCAGAACAAGAGGACACAAATCTATGAGATCCAAACCTTGGCTGGGACTCTGCATTTTTTTGACCTTTGTTCAAATTAGATTGATGCTATTCTGAAGCACAAAATAAACCTTTAGAAATTAAGTTCAAAGGCTTCTTTGAATCCATTTATGTTTCAGTTTAATGATTCATATGTCATTTCTTTATTCCAAATTCTGTACCCTGATGCCAAGCATCATGTAATGAATCATGCTTATGCCCTGTAGTAGTATTTCACATAGTGCTTAAAACCATTAAAATATCTGATACATATCTCCTGTACTAAAGTCATTCAGGAGAATGAATCTCAGTTGCAAACAATAAAGTATGGGTTTAGTCCTTGTGAGTTCAAAAAATATATAGTCTTGCAACCTGAGCACTATATGACATAGCAGTAGTGTCCATAATCATCTCTAGTTTTACAGGATTACATGTATATCTTAAATTGTTGTCTTTTCAGAAAAAGACTTAATGAAATTTTAGCCATGAGTGCATATAGTAGCTGCAGTAAAGAAAAAACAGAGATTTGCCTAAAAATAGTATCAGCTTATTGATATTTTCAATATACTGAACAATTGCTGCTGAAAGCTACAGGAAATGTTGCAGTAAATTTTAATAGCAGTCTTTTCTGCACCTCCATTAAAAGTGCATCTAACATTCCTAATTTTATTATTTCCTGTTTTAGGATGCTGACTTAATGACTTTAGTTCATTTATTTATTTGTGATGGGAAAAAAATCCATGTTTAATTAAAGAAGCATAAAAAGGAAAATAATGCCCTCAGGTAGCCTAAGTGGCATTTATCACTGCTTGTGCTCTGATTTGAGGTTTTTTGCACTTATGTAACATCCATTTTCAAACAACATAAATTGATACAGTTGTATTGAAATTAGTGGACCTACATTGGGTAAAATAGCTTTCACCATAGTTTATTTGGTTTGTTTGGTCTGGGCATGGAGTACAGCACAGGACAGTGACTTCTGGACCCCTGCTGCCCCTGGTGTATCTCAGAGGAGTATTTTCTTTGTAAGGACTTTCTACCTACACACTTGGGCTGCTCGTTTGAATTTGACAGTCAGACACCTAAAGCCTCTCTCAGAGGTCTTTTGGGAATATCTATTGTTAACTGCATCACCCCTTCTTTTAGTAGTTAGTAAAGTGTGTTTTTCTTCTTTGTCTTTTTTGTACTTTTAAATAACGCTATTTCCCCCCTCTTTTGTGTTTTGCTGATAATTGTAAAGGTCATCTGTACTTTCAGATCTCTTTTCTAAATGTACATGGAAAATATGGCTATCCAAAGGAATAGGCTTGAGATGAAGTCTACTCACTGGATTCGTCTGGCATGGCTCATATACGTGAACATGGTCTATGTTGCGGTTTTGTTATTTTCACTCTTTTTCTTATGTTGCACTTGTTTTTATGTTCCTAGTACAAATAGTCTCTCCCTGTTACCCCCCTCGTTTATTCTCCCAGTTGGTCCACTCCAGGACCCCTTTTCCCGCCCTTAGATTTGTTTACTCCCTTAAGCCCCTCCCATTCTTCCCAAACCTTCCCTGTCAATCCTCTAAGCCCTATCCCCTCCAAGTTATCAATCATCCCTGGCCACGCCCTTTGTTCTCGAATGTTCGCTGTCGGTTACACGTTTACTGTTATCTGGTTGGTTAGTTTGAATTGTACCCCTCCCACCGTGTACCCTATTGGTCCTTTGTAATACCACCCCACCTTGTGTACCTCCCCTGAGTTTCCCTGATTGGTTGATTCTTGTACCCTCCCCTGGGGGGGGGGCCCTATATAAGTTCGTGCACAGCAGTTCTTTTCTCCTTTGGTTGCCTCCTTCCCTCGAGTTGTCTCTTCTTGTTGTTGTTTCCTCTAATAAACCGTACCCTTGGACGCAATCAAAGGTCTCTCCCGACCCTTCATCCTTCGCAGTTGTGTCACCAATTACTAAGGCATCGGCCTTACCTGGACTTGGGGATCTTGGAGATCCAGAAGACAGGCCACACCTGCCGCTGAGCCCACCGCGTGGGCTACCTGGGGGCGCACCAATCAGGTGTTGGACAGCGGTGGGCAGCGACAGGTGTATATGATATGTGATGAAAACCCTGAATGGGGAGCATTAGTGAAATAAAATAGAGCTATGCTTCTCCCACGTTTTAGCACAAATCAGGACTAATCTACTGGGGTAAATGAAAGCTGGTAGATCACAGGTGCTGACACTAGCAAGCTTTTTATTCCTTTAATGTCAGAGTGACTGTAATGCTGTTCCTATTTAAAGACATTGCTGTAGAAGGAGACAGAATTTTCTGCACTGTTACTTTAAAAAGCCCCTTACAATTCAAATGCTTACCCAATTACATTGAAATTATTTCTAACATCTGATCCTGCTTTCTTTCCAGACTAACAGTTTCCTGGAAGGAAAACACTCAGCTCATTTCTAGTGGATCTTTTATGCTTTATACAGATAAGACCTGAAATTAAAAGCTGATCTGTGCAATTTGTTTCTGTCATTAAAACTTTTGACCACTAAAGTGTCAAAAGCATTTTGATACCATTCCAAATTAATATCCTAGGCACAGCAAGAATAACCAGGTAAGGAGAGCATCCACACACTGTTTTAACTCTTGTTCTGAAGGTCAAGAAGGCTGCAGTGAGCAATTTTTTTTTGGTTTCACAATGAAGAGTTAAGTGAACACATAAATGAGTGTGACAAATAATACTTGTGCATGGGTTATGTTTAATTCTTTCCTTCTCTTCTACATGCTTTAAACAGCTAAGTTCAAAACCTTGAAGCTTATACTGGGAGACCTCTTCCTTAGGCAAGGTAAATGCTTCTTAAGAAAAGCTAAAGAGCACCATTTATTTTCTCACATTTTACATTGTACAAGAACAGCTGTATGGCATTTGTTGTACTAGAGAGAATTACTGCCCAAGATAGTTAAAAGGAGAGTCCTAGAGAAAATTTTATGTTTGCTTGTCATAGTTAGCTGTCTTTTTTGCCTCCCTCTCACTAGTATGTTAAATTTTTAGTTATACATGTGATTATCAGGTATCTCCACAAAGAATACTTTGACTGAAGAAGTCTGAGAACTTTTAAATAATCTAGATCTCTTTTTTCTCTCCTTTTTAAAGGTAGCTTGGATCTAGATCCATTTGACACATCTAAATATAAGCATCGCTGCTGCTGATCATCCATTGTTACTTTACAGCTTCCTAGCTCAATTACAAGGTAATTCTTAGATGGTCTTGTGAGTTTCTTTCAAATAAATTCTCCATTAACTAAGGGCAAAACTAAGGGCAACTGCTTTAAATCGCTATTGAAATGATTTACCATTCTTTAATGCTCTTTTCCATATATTGAAGAATATGGATTAAATATGTTTGCTGCTTCCAATGATTAATATGTGAAAGCAAATAATCAAGAGAGATTGATGCAGGTTTAGCAACAGTGCAGGCAAAACAAGTAACTTATGAGTGGTGATTCCACCTTTTTCCCCAAAGAAATAGATATAGTTTTAAATGGTTCAACAGGCTGCATATGGAGTAACACATTAAAGCTGTTTACAACTCGGCCATCTAATCATGAATATTGCATTTCCTTGCTTTACTGGTGTGATTGACTATCATTGTAAAGGTGGCCAAAGTATGAGTGGAAGAGTGTCTCATAGCAATAAATGAAGAACAAGCTACAATGAAATGAATTCAAGGACTTTGTTTTGGATGTTAAACTCATCTGCCATAGCTGAAAAATTTCCTCTTGATTACAACCCAATGAATGAATGAGTTGCTCTGCCCTACACACCTTACATTCCAAGATTCTCTGAGCATTCTATTCTGATTTTACTAGCAAATACTAAGGGTTGAAAAAATAATGTTACTCATTAATCACTTATTTTTAAATGCTGCTCTAAATAAAACTCCTTTTCAATCTTCTTTTAAAATTATTTTATTTATTGAACAGCTTTTTTTGAGAGGTACCTAATTCCTTATTCAGAATTTGAGTACCACCTCTATAAAACTTTAATTGAGGCACTGATGAAAATTTTCAATCCAAATACAGTTTTCCCTCAGGTTCATAGGAAAATCTGTATTATAGGGTTTTCATGCTATTAAACTTTTGTGTTTCCTATGATAAATTTAACTAGTCATAAGTATTACACTGCTATTACTTTCCAGAAATACACTGTGAATTTCTTCAGTGAATTAACATCTAACGTGTGTGATTTTTCACAAAATATTTTTTGTTCTGCAAAAGGATACTTCAATGAAAATAGAATTCACTCTCCATGACACCACTTTATTGCATCAACCTAGGAGAGCTAACTGCAGACATCAAGATTGGAGACAACCTGAGATGTGGTGGTCGTGATTGGTAGAGGTTGTGATTTGCAGCCCTGAGGGATATGGATCAGGTAAGGAGTAAGGCTAGGCCCCTAACTTCCAGACTTCCTGCTCTTCAGGGAAAGAGTCAGTGGAATTCCCTGGAAGACTGCCATCAGGGACAAAGGAGTAGAGCAGAGCTGACAGATCTTAAGGAAGTCTTCCACAGAGTGCAACAGCAATCCCCAAGAGCAAGAAATCAGTCAAGATTCTATTGCATATTTCAATTTTAGTAAATTTTGCTGAATTACTTTGTTGTAGTCATGTAATATTGCTATACTCTGATAAAACATTAGAGTATTTCTTTAAGAATATTTTCATTAAACAAGTGTAAATATGCTTTGAAAATTTGATTGCCTTTGTATTTTAAAGTAAGTTATTTTAAACCAATTAAGTTTTTAAAAGCCAAGAAAAATCATTGTTATACCAATGATATATCTATGTACTTGACACTACATGACCATTTGCACATTATTTTTAACCTTTTTTCATTATATTTGACATTTTTCATCTAACTCATTTTGAGAAATTTTTGTACAATACTTCATGACCAGCTGAGAATGATAGACAATCCATTTCATGTGGGATAAGGGGAGAAAAAATATGACTGATTTAACTTTAGTCAGGTTTAGTCACAAATCACTGACCAGTTCAAATCTGATGTGCCCTATAGATAACCAGGGCCAGTTTTATCTGTATCAATTTTCCAGTTCAGTACATTATTTAACCAGGGCAGGGCAGGGGAACCAGAAAGCATTTTCATGCATCACTTCACCCAGATTGTTCTGTTGTCAAGCACTGCTGAAAATTACAAGGAATTGTCATAAAACAAAAAGAAATCTGGGTTATTGTGGATGCTTACTTGCCTTTTACCTGGGGATTCTTCTGATGCTCAGTATCAAGGTAGAAAGAGCAAATGCTTCAAAGCAGACAAAATCTATTCCACATTATGTCACATCATGGGGAGCTGTAAAAGTTGCTTTATGTATTCACATGTGAGGTACAGCAAAATAATTTTTCCATAAATTTTGAAAGTAAATGGTTGTAAAGTATCCTTGTGAAAAACTACTTTTCACAAAAGAAGTTTAACTTATTTCAGGTTGTTTGTCTCTTGTCATGACTGGAATTTCTACCACTTGCTACAATTCACTGGTCTTGAGTAGCTGCTGCTATTCAGGCTTAAATATGCTAGGTGAGTTCAGCGTCTTCATATGTGTCGGGTACAGGAGAAAAACTTTTAGTATAATTTCCACCACTGTTGAGCAAACCTTGACAGCCAAGTTTATGTGACAAACACTGCTGAAATTGTCCTTATCAAAATAAGTGCTAGAGAATGGCTAGGATCTAACATGGATATCCATATAGAATTCATTAACTCATCCGTTTTTTAAAAAAGTCCATAAACTGCTACTTTTACTGCAATAGACTATTCTCCAATTTCCTGCGTATTTGTTTTATGCCTTGGTTTCTAGACCGGTAGAAGACAAGGTCAATGTCTTTTTAGTCCCGAAGCTCACTAGGTATGTTCACTGAAATGTTTAACAGTGTGCTGCTTAAGAGAGTAATTGGTTGTTTTCTTTCCTGTTCTCAAATGGCTACATTGAAACTGACATGCCCCATCTTGAAAGGAGCCTTAACCTCCCTGAAACGCAGCTTTGTGCACAGGGCTGGGGGCTGTGATACAGACCAGTTGTTCAAAATTCTGGAGTGATTTTGGATTCCTGAAGGCACATTCATTCAAAACAAACAAAAACACAAACAAGCAAAAAACCAAAACACCACACCAAAACAAACAAAGAACAACCAAAAAGAAATAAAAAAGAACAAACAAACAGAAACAACCAAAAAACCCCAAATCAAACCAAACCAAATAAAACAAAAACCAGCAAGTGGAAATAAAATAGTATTATCTAGTATTATTTTAAAAGAAGTAATAATGAGCTAGGTCTTGGTTTTAGTTTTCCTTTCCTTTTTTAAAATGATATTTTATGTCTTAGTCTTATGGATGTAAGAAAATGCATGTTAACGGGACAAGAAACTTCAGTCAGCTTGGCCAGATGCATGAGTTTGATGTTTAGTGGCAGATATTTGGGGCAATCCTATTTAACATGGGAAGAAGAAATGAACAGTGTAGCAGATTTTATATAGTAGTAGTACTTGTTGTTAGGCTTACACCCAATATTTAAACCTATTAAATAGTTAGTGACGTTTGTGTTATCTAGAGGTAATACAGCATTATTTGATGAAGTCTGAATATTGTAGCCTTATCAGCATTCAGGCAGATAAACTGAACAAGCACAAAGGCTTCCTGGGAATAAGAAGCACTTGTTTTGCTCCATGTGATTTGTAAATCCACCAAAAAAAATTTTATGAACAGGTAACACCAAAGTAAGCAAATAAGGCAACATATGTGGAAATGTAACATATTAGCTCTTCTTGAAAAGCAACCCGAACTCAAATCAGTGAAGAAAAAATGTAACTTCAGCTGTAATATGGGCGAGTAAGATTTCCTGCCACGTAGTGCTTTGATGCAGTCATGTCAAATGCAGAACAAACTCTTTTAATATTCTGTTATTTTTTCATAGTTTTAAATTTAATTTCTGACTAGATCTGAAAATCTTTCATCGTTTGTATCTAACCCACAACAGATTTGTACAGAAGGAAAACAAAAACAAAACAAAACAATACAGACAAAGCAGTGTCATTCTGCAGCTGCTACTTCACCTAATGACGCGGCCCACCTGCGTCCACCACCCAGCCCTCTGGCCCGCCCAGCTAGCTCCTGCAGGCAGGTACCAGCGCCAAGAGTGGGCTGTTCCCAGGACACAGCTGTCCCGGAGATACAGCTAGGGCTGCGAGGCCCTTCTGGCAGCGTCCACGNCCTAAAATTCACACTACTATCACACACTACCAGCTCAAGAGAGAGTCAGGGAAGGCACACTAAATAGTGATATGACTTTGTAATTGTACCTGCAGTGTAAAAATATATGAGTATGAATGGCTGTTTAATTACTGTCTTCCTTCCTGTTCTGTCTCTGCAAGACAGTGTCACCAATTACTGCTAATTACTGTGGTGTTTCTAGGTTTGGCAGCACTGGAATGGAAAAAAAGTCACTCAAAATTTAACACATTACTGGAATTTGAGGTTATCCCTAATGCTCGTGAGGGTCTGACTGAGACAGACAATTCCTTCATAGTATCTCATATGGTGCAGTGCTTTGAGTTCATGATCAAAACAGCACAGTAATCTAACTTCTGCTGAGCAGCCTTTGCACAGGATGAAGGCATTCACACTGACCCTCCATCAAGGTGCTGGGAAGGGGCACATCCAGGACTGCTGACCCAAACTATTCAAAGAGATGTCCCATACTTTATGGCATCATGCTCATCATGAGGGGAGGGTTTTAGGTTGGGTAGGTATTGCTTGGAGACTGGTTGTGCATCAGCTAGCTTGTGAAATGTGGTGAGTGTATTGCCTTGTCATTTGTCTGAGGTTGGGGTTTTTTTCCTTCTTTCCCTTTGCTTGTTAAAATTTCTTCATCTTGACCACTTTCAAAAAAGAGTTTTCTCTGTTTTCCTCTATTATCTCCCTTGTCTTGCTAAGTGTGGGGTAGGAATGACCAGCTGTGTGGTGCTTAGCTCTTGGTTGGCGTCCGGTCACCACAGATGATGAGTACAAATTGTTTGCTCTGGAATTAAGGAAGCTAAAACAAATTTTTGCACAACATTTTTAAATGTCTTTTTTTTTTTCCAGCCTTAGAGAACACAAAAGGGAAAATGAGCACTGTAACCTCCCCAAACACAAGACCTAACAATAGGAATTTGCAAAGGATAGAGAATTTCTCTTGAAAAGGTAGTGTTTTCTTCCTCTATGATCACTAGTCATAGGCAGTAGTAGTTGTAAGAAAAATCGTATTAAACTTCAAGATTTTTACTAATGCATTATTTCTGAGAGAACTTGCTGGTTTTATATTATATAAGGCTACATAGAAAGTTTTAAATAATCTTTATCACTCTCTATAAACTGAGCAGCCCATTCAGACCTTCATTTTCTACTATGTCCATAAACATGGTAATTTTAGCATTTCCCACATCTTCTCCCCCCAGAAAAGATCCTCTCAGTGGGCTTGCCACTTTTAACATTTTCCTTAATTTTATAGAGATAAGTAGCAACTTAGATGTGCCTTCCCTGAGCCCCTTGTGACAAGAATTTATAATATTGATTGCCAAAAAATACCAGCTGCAAGTAATTTTATCTAACAAAGCTTCTCTGTGGTTTCCTCAAGACAATATAGTACTCTTTATGTCACAGCTTAGAACTTAAGCATGTAAATAAGAAGAAGCCCAAAGTATAATTAGTATTTAAAAAGCAAGATGTCAGGCTCTGCTAAAGAGCTTTTTAGCATCCATATTTTTTTTCTTAAATCACATTTTCCTCAGAAGAATGTATTTTGGGGCCTAACTGAGCAACTTTCAATTGATCAGGACTTCAGTGATTTACTGTAAAGTGGTGAGAACTACAGAGCTATGTAAGCCTCAGGTCCAAAATGGGGGAAAATGCCATTAATTCTTAAATATCTGATCACATAGAATTATGTGTGGTTTCTGGCTTTTTTAAAGAACTCAGAAGCAGAGGGGAAAATCCTAAACGAATAAAGATGGAAAATACAATTGGAGCAAAATGTGTTACTAGATACAGAAAATAAAGAGTACTCCCTAATAAGCATTTACAAATGAAAATCCGCATTTTAAAATGTTCTGAAGCCTGTGGTAAAATTAAAAGAACTTTTTGCAGATACATGTCAACAATGACAACTTTTGTACTCACATGTTACTAAAAATTTTAGCCTTGTATTATAGAACAGGAAATTACAGAGCAGAGATCTTAAATGAGATATCCAACTTTCTGTACAAGTCCTGTAGTAGAGTTTGAAGATACAGCAAAGCTGATGTTCAGTCCTAACCTTCAGACATAAAAATTAATTCTTCTACTAAAAAATGTTGGAAAAAAGTATTTATTTCTTAGAAGGAGTTTAACACCTCAACCACCCCTTGTGAGGATGTTGTAAAGGTCTCATCTCTCTGTGTCAAGTCTCCTGGGCTCTGTTGCCCCTCAGGACTGCCTTCCAAAGGAGTCTTTCAATCAGACTCCTAAGCAGGAAAAAGTCTTACCTCTGGAGGTCAAAGGAGGCTGTTCAGCTGCCATCCCTCCTCAGTTCTGCAAGAACTTCAAACTTGTATAATTTCACAACCACCTATGGTCACATCACCCACCAGCCCTTTTCTATTCACAGAAAACAGGTACAGCAGGTCCTTCCCTAGCTGGATCTCTCATCAGTTGTGGCAGGAAGTAATCTTCTACACACTCCAGGAGCCTTTCTCTGCATTGTGTTTGATTTCCATCAGACATCCAGTAAGCTGACATTCCCCCTGAGAACAAGGTTAAGAATCATGAGACTCCTCCCAGCTGCTTGTAAAGTATACCTGCTGTTTCACCTTGACTGGGTCATCTATAACAGGTTCCTCCCTTGATAGGTTAATGATCTTTCGTCTGGTTCCTGTTCATAAATGCTCAACCCTTTCCTTACCATCATCAAGGTCTAAATAATCAAAGCCCTCTCTAACAAGTAGGACTGCACCCCTCATTCTTCAGCACCTCTTCTGAAGAGTTTTTAGCCATTCATTGCATACTCCAGTCATGTGAGTAATCCTACCATATTTCTGTAATTCTGACAATGTCATAATTTTCTGTCTCCACAATGATTCCCACCATCTCCTGTTCTTGTTGGTGTAAAGACACACTAGGTGTGCTATTGGCTGTGACACCTCTTTTTGGGGGTGAGACCCTAGTTTCTGAGTAAATATTCTGAGGTACTTCTGTGGTTTCCAACACATCAACATCCCTGTCAGCCCCACGGATCTCAATCCCCTGCCCCCACTGAGATGGCTAGGGTGCTGCATGCATTAGTACAGGGACATTACAGATGTGCTCCAGTGTGCTCAGGACATGGTGGAGCTTGCTGAAGGACCTCACTAGCACATCCTTTCTGAAACACTGGCATGCCATCACCAGGCTCATTTCTAAAAAGCCTGGCTTTATCCCTTTTCCCCTTCTGACCTAGTTTAAAGCTCTTTCAAATGCTGCTAATGCTTGAGCAAAGATTCTTTCCCCTTTAGGAAAGGTGAGCACCCCTTCTCTTTTCAGCTGGTTTGGTGAGGACTAACCCATGATCAAAACCCCCAAAATTCTGCCAATAACACAGGTCTCAGAGCCAGGTATTGGTCAGCCATGTCTTTCTGTTTCTTTTAATATTCCCTGCAGTTGGAAGGATAGAGAAAAACAGTGTTTGAGTTCCTGGTCCCTCAATGAATCAATATTCATCCAACACCTTTGCAAGGCTGGCAGAACAAGCTTGAAATGAACACGCACAATCCTTCTCTCTTTTAAAAACTGACATTGTTATGAATAATAGATAATTATTATGATAGGTATGAATTCCTCTCAGATAAAATTGCATTATTTTCTTAATTTTTATTTTCAGAAGCATAAAACTACTCATATTTTTGTATTCTTCAAAAGCATGGGACGCATTGTATAGTGTGTATAAAATAATGTTAGTCCGGGAGGTAGAGATAAAGAATCCAAAACAAAAACAAAGGGTGGAAGTATTCTCTCAGAAAGTGGATAAAATTTTATTTAGCTGTTTCTAAATTGTTCACTTTCAGGCACAGATGCAATATGGAAAATGTTATTAGAAAGGTGAATATTTTAAGTGACTTGGAAATAACAATTGACAGTGGAAATTATTTTGCATAGTAGCCACTCTCTGTGGCAGTTTTAACCTTAAAAATATTTCCTTGATGTAAAAGTAAAAAGACTGAAAGTGAGTTGAGTTTTTCAAACTGTGCATATATGAAATAGGAGATACACCCTATAGTACCTATCATTAGTTTTAATATCACACTCATAGAAAAGGTTATTCTATTAAGAGAGGCTTATTATATTTGCAAAATATGATTCATAGCTGTAAAAATGCAATAGAATTACAAAATGTCATGACAGAAATGTTTGTGATTTACTGCTACAGAGTTATTGTCCATTTGAAGCACTTTGGTAAGTGGTACAGAGAATTTGTGGTTAAGCACTAGACTGGGAAAGGGGTAACATGGGGTGAGCCATGTATTATCTTGGACAAGGCCTAGCCACTTTGCATTGACTGCTCTTTCCTAGATTGCATGAATTGATTATGTGCATAATCTCCACAGATATTGTAACCAGATGCTATAGGAGTAGAGTCGGTTAATACAGTTAATATAACCACTACAAGACCTGGTCGATTCCCAGAAGAAATCTCCCGAAAATCCCAGTAGTTTTTTTTTTCTTTGTAGAGTACTTGCCATTATAGTGACACAACTACTATAATAAATATCTTACTATTAAGGATGTGCAGTACTCTCCCAATGTAACAGTTATATTAAATATAACAGTTTTTCTTCTGTTTGTCATACTCTGAGTAATTGTTGGGTAACTTAGGAACATTTCTCTAACGTGATGGAGGCAATTAGTGATGATAATTTTTTTCTTCAGAGGGTTTTATTTTCTTCTTTTATTAGATAAAGCTACTTCTTTCCTTGGTATTGACAAGCAGTAGACCATTAGCAGTGTAGAGGACTCATCATCCATTTGATCACCTATGAGTCAAGTATGTAAATGGACTGATTTTTCCTTCTGAAGGGTCTGGTCCTACCTCTTAAATGATAAAGTTATTTCCTTCTGGATTACAGTGAATGTACTCAGTAGATCTTTTATACCACTGCTGCAGAGTAGGAGCTATGGTTGGTGACATACATGATGGTATACAGAGCTCCATGAGAAATATTTAGACTCTTCTTGTAACCTAACAAGGTACTACATTAAATCCTTGCAATAAAGAAATATTTAAACCACAATACCAAACAGTCTTGTTGGAGTCTGGCTATGACAGTTTCATATTCACAAAATTAGCAAATTTTGAAAGAAGGTGGCAAATCATTAAGAAACAATGATAAGCAGACTGACCACGTTTTAGCTAGATACCAATGGCTGGGCTTATTTCTTCCTAAACTTCAGTTCCAGTCATACAGATGCTGAGGTGTACACACATATACTTGCTGATGCAAGTTCCCGTATTCTGGTTTTGAAAAAAGTTTATATCATCTCCCCCCAGCTGATGGATTTAAATTTGGATTTAAATTCAAGCCCAAAGACCTCTCTGTTTTCTGTAGTATTAGTCAGCAAAATTAGTCTGCAAAATGATCCAGGAGTAGTTTTGTCAAATGCCAGAGCTGTCTAGGCATGAGGACACATCTCTGGGGATGCAGGCAGCAGCAGAGATGCCTGCTGTGTGGCTATTTCTTACAAATCCTTTTTAGACATGTCCTAGGCTGCTGTTATTAAATATGTATTTGATCCCTCAAGGAGATTTTGGGGGCTGACTTTTGGAGGTGCAGCCATGTGGACCTCAGGGATCTGCTTCTAAGCAGTCCCTGCTTATCCCATTGAGGATGCTCATGGTTTCTACTTCACCAAGTACTGTGATGTCAGTGAGAAAATGCTGAGGAAACCATCATTTTCTGACCACGGGGAGGTTATAACAGTTTGTATCTTTTGTTCATTTTAACACAAGTCTGCTGCTCAATACAGAAAAGTATTTTTCCTCCCTTCCTGAATACCAGTAGTCACTGCAGGTGGTTCATGACAGGTGTTACTTCCAAGATCATCCCTACTTCTGCCAACATCATTCTTTGCTTCTGCCACAGGGTAGCAATTCGTGAGAATCCCCAAAGAGGTGGGGAGGTGTTGTATGGTGCCATATGCCAGCTGAATCCAGTGGGCATTAGTTTCTGAACTTGCCAGTCTCAAAAGAGATGCAGCTGCACCAGTTATCATATTTTCTGCCTATAAAGCAGCATTTCCTTTTTCCAGTCAGAGGTATGATATAGTGCAGCAATGGCAAAGCCATTAACAAGCTGAAACAGTCACATGTTGGTTTCCATTGCTGGCACAGATTTACTGTATAATTTAGTTTTGCTGATCCTGTCTCTGTTTTGCCTAGCTTGGTTTTTTCCCACTTTTTAAGTAACTTTAAGTTACTATTATCATCTGAAATAAAACTTACATGGTTCCCTCTTTCCAAAGCCAAGCCAAGCTGTAAAGTTTTGTTTAGTCTTCATAAAATACTGATGGGTATTAAAAACCCCATTTCTGCCCTGGAACTTCTGCTTGTTACTTTACCAGACCAAGGAACAATACCTTAATATCCTTTTTTTCTGCAAACACATAAGAAATTAAGTAGCTACATTTGGTGCTTCATAGGCAAAGAGGAGAATAAAATATTTGGTTTTTTTAGCTGGTCATCTTGCTAAGCAAACAGACATGAGAAACTTGCAATAATATACATAACATATCTTCTAAAATAAAATGAAAAGACATAGGAAATGCTGAATTGTTATTGTGTCTTTCAGTTATTTACTTTTGTAGAATATTTTATCTGATAAGCCAGTTACACTGAACCTAGAATTTTTTTAAATTGCATAATTAGTTCCCAATAAGAGAACTAGTATATTATCCCTATAGCTGATCTGTCTAATTAGTAGACTTTCTGTTTGCTGTTGTAAGATTAAACCTTATTAGTATACTTTTTTTTAATAGAATACTTTCTAAATCGCTATGAAATTCAAGCCACAAAAGCTTAGCTTAGTCTTCTAACACTTATCACCTAGTTTTGAAATAATGTATACAGCACAATAACCATGATTATCCCAAGAGGATAGTCTAAAACCTATGAGGTTTTATTTCTAACAATTACATTTTATATCACGTTCTTAAAGGTTTCAAAATACTGTTATAATCAGGAAGGGACTGAGATATTGTAGCACAAGACTGATGCGTGAGTAAGCAAACACATTTTCTAGAGTGATTAATTTGTATTTTAGTAATTTCTCTAATTATTTTTCTAAGAATACTATGGTTTTGAAAAAAAGAACCATCTCCATGCTAGAAACTGGAAATGGGAAAAAAATACTTAGTTGAGAAGCAGTCCACAAAGCCTATTATATATGCTTAAAAAAAAAAAAAAATTATTCAAGGCAGATTTTCAGAAAATAAATTGGCTCTGAGGACCAGAATTTTTGGATTTCTCTGGGAAATTTTGTCTTTAAGTAATCACATTTGTAGCATCAACTGACTTCAGGATGTTTTATTTGTCAAAATAAAGCACAGAATTTCTTTATCATTAGCATTAGTCGTTTGAATTCTACAGTGCACCTCAGATAAAGAGTCATGACACTGTGATTTAGTTACTATTCCTTTCCATCTCATGCTGCAAGTAGATGTGATGGATTGAACTTGCAAAACTTCTGTTTCTATTTCGGTCTCTTTGCTAGAAAACTTCCGAACATGAATTTTGATTCTAATTTTTATTTTGGTCACCAGCGTGAAATAGGATTGAAAGAAAGTTTGAGAATGAGCTCTGGCAAATTCTTTGTTGCAGTGTGTCCTGCCATTTGGAGGCCGAATCTGCTTTCAGCCAATATCTATTTATTACATGTCTTCCCAAAAGAATAACTACATAGAATATGATTGTCACTGTACATTGTATGTAGTCTTCTGTCAATTAACTCAAGTTATTCCTTATTGTTATAATAGAGTTCTTTGGTACAAAAATAATCAAAAAAAGTCTTTTCCAGAACCAACAAATAACAGGTTTTAATGCTACATAAGGTAGCTGTTTTATAACTGTGTTGAATACAACAGATTCTACAAGGTAGGGGCTCTAGATGTTTTATGTGGTGCCTGTGTGTCAAATTAACTTTGTCATCGTTTTATGGCAAACCTGATAGTTTAAACAAGAGCTGAAAGCTAACTGTTTTGTAAAATCTGTCCAGTGGTGCACTCACTGTTGCAGTTTGTGTCCAGCACCTGTGGGAGTTCAACCTCCAGCAGCAGGTGAGCCCCATGCTACAACTCACTCCTCCCCAGTGGTGTGGGAGAAGAGTACAGGAAGGCTAAAAGGACAAAGATCTGTGAGTTGATGGCAGTTTAAAACAGTCAGCTAACAAGTGTTTAGCTATTTCCAGGAAAGCAAGGCTTCATCACACATATAGGTCTTCTGACAAGGCAAATACTGTGACTTCCAATGTCCCCTCTCCCTTTTTCCCATCTCTTTAGTGCTGAACATTGACATCATGTAGTAAGGAATATCTGTTTAGTTTTCAGTCAGCTGTGCCAGTTGGGTTGCCTTCCAATCTAGTGCACCTCCAGCTGTTCACTGGAAGGGCAGCATGAGAAGACTCTAGTGTTGTGCAAACAGTGCTCAGCAGCAGCAGGAATGTGGATCTGCAATCAATGTTTTGGTCTTAAACCTAGCATCCCATGAACTGCTGTGAGACAATTAACCCTATCCTATTAAGTTCTTGAACAGGGAAGAGTTTTTATTGGCTTTATTTTCTTATAATAAGTTTGTAAATTGTTAAACCAGTATTTAAGTTTCCCTTTGCTTATGCAATATGCTGTGTTGATTTGGCACAGCCTAATTTTTTGGTTGCTGGGAGATCACAGAAGTGGCTTGTGTGAGAAGCTGCTGGAAGCTGCCACCATGTCTGACAGAGCCAATCTCTGATGGCTCTGAAGATTGACATGCTGCTGGCTCATTTAAAGGGTTGGTAACACCTCTGTGGTGACATATTTAAGAAGAAAATCAAAACAGCACAGATGCAGTTTTTTTCCAGAGGTAGTGAAGCGCTGCCAGCAGGGGCCATGGCCAGCACAGCACATGGTGATGTGCCACCATGGCCACCACCATCTCAGGGTGGCCCACAGCAAGCCTTGCCTTCTTGGCTGCCCCCAGCCAACCATGCTGCAGGTAAAGAGGGCAGGAGCAGGGGAAGTGGCTCCCCCTTCCTGGTGCCCCACATAAAGAGAGGCATTAAATAGAGCCAACACCACGGTGCCACCACTGCCCACATGCCACAGGGCCACCTGGCCAGCAATAGAAACATGGTGAGCAATTCCCCGACGTGGAACCAAGATAATGTCAACCTCTCAGCACCATGGGATCCTGCAACAATCTTTGAATCAGTGGAATTTCCTGGGAATGGTACCTACAAACAGCACTTTTTCTTCTAGTCAGAGAGGAGGAGGAAGGGAGGACATGTGAGGGAAAACAGCACAGTGACACCAAGGTCAGTGGAAAAGGAAGAGGGGAGGAGGTGCTCCAAGCATTGGAGCTGAGATTCCTCTGTAGGCCTCTGTGGTGAGGACTGTGACAAAATAAACAGTCACTCTGTAATGCATGAAGTCCACGGGAGGTGCAGAGATCCACTCGCAGGCTGTGGGAAAAGCGCTCACACTGGAGCAGGTGGATGCCAGAGAAAGTTGTGGTCCAGTGGGACACCCGAATAGAGAAAGAGGACCCCTGCTTCCAGAGATAGAGAGAGCCCTGGCTTCCAAACTAGAGCAGCCTATCCTTTACAGACTGCACCCTGTGGACCAGTGACCCGTGCCACAACAGTCTTGGGAAGATTGTTTGGCTGTGGGAGGGACCCCACAGCACAGCAGAGAAAAAATTCCTGTCCCTGAGCAAACAGAAAAAGATCTCGAGTGACAAACTGACCAAAACCCCTGTGCCCTGTCTTCCTTCACTGTTGGTGGGAAGGAGGGAGAGGCTGGGGGGAAAACAAGGTGTTTTAAAGGCTTATATTTACTTCTCATTGTGCTCTTCTGACTCTGTTAATAATAAATTTACCTTATTCCTTTAAATTTGAACCTGTTTTATCCTGAGAGTATTTTCTCCCAATCCTTATCTTAACTCATGAGCCCTTGAATATTTTTTTCCAACTCCTCTGCCCAACTATAGCAGACTTTTGTGGGTGCTTGGCAATTGGCCAGTATCAAACCATGACAGATTTCTGTCATCTAAAGAGAGCTATAGGTTTGTGAATTCAAGACCTCACAGAATTCATTGTGCCAATGAATGTATTCTGTATTGTCTGTATTTAAGTTTTACTCTTGTAAAAAGCTGAGGAAAAATGGTAAATAAAATATCTCACAGGCAATAAAACATGAAAAGGAAATCAACAAAATCCATGAAAATAGACCTATTCTACTTTTATTAGTGGTTCAAAAATATTTATTTTCATTTCTTTGTTTTAATGAAACATTCAAGTGAATTAAAGTATCCTATCATTTGGCATAAGGTAAGAAGAAATATTTTCATGGTGGGATATGAGATAAGCTAGGATAAAGTCTTGGAAACTGCCTCATTTTTTTTTCTTCTCAATAGACAGAGTGATGAGGCACATTTCATCCCTTCTTCTATCAGGTAATTTGCAATTGGTCATCTCCAGAAAGAGAATGTACAGGCAGAGTCATATATAATTTATGTTACCAATTACCTAATGTTTAATAGATATAAAAGGTAGCTAGGGGAAATGTTGGTACATTCACTATTCCTCCTGAGGGAACCTAATGAGTTTCTAGGGGACAGGCAGACATCAGCCATGCTGCATTCATCAGGTCAGCTCCAGGAAGTCCTTGGAAAGTCTGATCTTTGAATTTTCTCTGTTGCTTTTTTGACTTAGTTGATTTTCTTGGAGCCTCATATACAATTTTGTTTCAGTATTAGAAAATCTTGTCAATACTATTAGTCAGGGGCATCATGAGTTTTTTTGGTTTCTATGACAAATATCTCAGCTCTAGCCAACACACTGCTGAGAAAAGTAGCAAGGGAAAGCTGAGCCAAGCCCCCAGACCAGTACCTTATAGAACTGATCACAGGGCCAAAGACTGCTAATACCCCCAGACTAGGTGTCATGAAAAAGGAAGCACACCTAATCACTGAGTTTTAAGCACTGTGCCATACTTAGCCTAGAGAAAAATGGCTGAAACTATGAATGTGAAGTAAAAAGTAGCCATGTTCTGACTCCCCTCATAGTTAACAACAAAGTCAGTCTCAGAGGGAATTTTTTCCTGTTGTCTCACACTCGGTTCTTCCATAGTTCATATAGTGGTCATCTGAATGGGACTATTACAAAGAAATTTCCAACTGTTCACTCTGGAAGAGAGAATGATGCCCTTAAAATAGAGTAGATAAAAATCTAAGGTGTTCCCGCTATATGTAGTCCATGCAAAAGCATAAAGAATTTGAAACAGTGTTGATCAGGTAATGTTTCCTTTTAAAAACCTCCTAAAGAGGGCAGAGTCAAGGTACAACACACACAGGGTTTCCTACCCACTGTGCTTTGCAATCACAGCCAGGACTGACATCAACTTCCTTAGTAATAGATCCTCATTTTCCTCCTTTCTTGGATCTCCTGTTTAGCAGGAATTTGAGATGTCAGAATTGATTCCCTTTGAGAAATTTCCAGTATGAGGTCATGTAAATTGTCAGATATCACCAATCTTCAGACTCCATAGAAGTGCATGGGTACTGGCTTGGAACACTTATCCATGGGTATAGATAATCCACTCAACTTGTTCAGTATATTTTGTCTTCTTGAACCCTGCCATAAATCTCCACAAACAGCAGGGAGCAGACATGCAAAATAAGCCTGCTAGCAGGCCATTACTGCAGTGTACTTACCACTCCGGATACAGGCACTTAGGGAGACTCTGCTGCCCACATACAAGACAGCTGGGAGTGGGCATGTGCTCTTTGTGCCAGGCTTAACCTGCTGAGAGGCTCTCTTTGTAACATTTGGCGTTTTTCTTGGGTATTTTAGACTCTTTATATCCTTTATATCCTTTTCTGTTGGACGTTTTCTCTGACTTACCATCACATTTCACCTCTAAGCTATGAGTTCTTTTAAGAAGCCTGTGACTGAATTACAGCTCAGGAGGACATTTTCCATGACAAAATACAGGATTTGGTCTCAAGTCACATATCTTGTCTAAGGTGCTTTTTCACACATCCATGAGCTGAGGGATGCAGTTCCACGACTGATGGCTCAAGGACACTGACTTTCTCACTATTTCCCTCATCCTGTAGGTTTAGTGCCAAACCACAGCGTGTGAGCTGTGGTTGCAAGTCATCTTTAATGTCTTGATGTGATGATGATGATTCTTAACACATCTCCATCCAGACTTGCTTCTCTCCCCGTGGGTTTTTAAGAAGGGTGTGATGCTCATGCTTATGGGTCTCACACACGAACAGCTGCCAGTTTTGATAGCAAGTAAGTAATATCAACAACTTAACTAATAACACTTACAACATTAAACCTCAAAAGTGGAGCATTGTCTCCAACTGTAACATGGTTTCCAAAATTTTATGAAAAATTTTGATTAATAAGGAATTCCAGTAGATTAAGATTCATTTAAAGCTGGTACTGTTTTCAGCAATACTTTTATAGAATTCTAAGATAATTCATCTTGGAATAGCACTCCAAGATCATATTCCACCTTTGGCTGAACACCATCATATCAACTAAACCATACCACTATCACATTGAGCTGTCTTTTGAACACCCCCTGAATCTTTGAGTGTCTAAGTGGCATAGCATGTCACAAACTAATCCCTCCTGGGTTACAGGAGGTCTGTGCTGCTCCCTGTCCCTGTGCACCAGCTCAGGGGACTGGTTGTCCTGTGTATAACTGGTCTTTCTCTTAAAGACTGAGACAAAGAAGGCATTAAGTACCTCAGTCTTATCCTTGGTGTAAGGGTTTCCTGACCTGTGAAAACTTATGTAGATTTTCATTACCCGTTTTTTTTTAAATTAAGTTTCCAGACTCTTGATTATAGAAAATTCCCAGCAATGTCTACTGCTGAGTGTCAAAACAACTGTCACAGGTATTGTCTCTTTGTCACAACTCCCCAACATTTCCAGTGCTCACACTGTAACCTGGGATAGCACAAAGCAATGTCATTTCATATGGCACATTTCAAAGCTGCAATGCAATTATAAGAATGGATCTTATCTGTTACCCTTAGGAAAATATGGGTTTTAACTGTTGTGAAAATATCTTTTAGAAAATCTTGTAATGGTACTTGGGTCTTGGTAATAATCTTCATGAATTATTAAGGTTTTACCATTAGCACAACACAGGAAAACCACTCAGAACCACTCTATTTGGTATTTATTATGCATCATAATTAACTATTTAGTTAAAGAGGTTTTTTTCCAATCAGGAAGAAAACAATCATGATGGTTGTCACTGAAAACCGGGAAATAAATTCTCCAACCCATTTCACTAGGTTAGATAGCTGATATTACTTCATTAGTTACACTGGAAGGATGAGACTTTCCCCTCAAAGCATGCATGCCCTGTAACCTAACAGACTGGTTATATTTCTGAAAATAATACATACTCATCACTTTCCTGAATACATGCATGTATGTTAATTATTCCAGTGGACTTGTTTGGATATGGCTCCAGGTCTTCTGATAAATCTTTTCTCCTTGAAAGTATCTCAAATATGTGGTCAGATCATAATGTACTTGTCTCATCATTCTTTGCTCTGGCACACAATCCTTGTTTTCAAAACTAAGCTATCAGCTAGTACTCAATAATCACAGATGTAAGTAAACAAGGCAGCATTAGCTGACACAAGGCTTATTAGTCATAGGTGTAGGGAGTTAACACAAGGCCACATTAATATCTGACATTTGTACCAAGTACTGAACAGTACAAAACTAAGAATTAACCATGAATATAGAGATCATACACCATGTGTGAAAGTTAAAAGAATTCTCCATCTTCTCCCACTGCTGCATAGGCTTTTTCTTAAAGGAATGTAAATAGTTTCATAACAGAAATGTTCCATTTTAATCTTAATATGCCTGAATATTTCCTCCTTATTTTCCCCAGTTCTCATTAGTATAATAAATTAGGAATTGTGTATAAAATTCTATTTCCTTTTTCAAATATTTGTATTCTATTTGTGATCCTGCTGCTATATATTGTGCATGGGAGCAATAAACAGCCGTACTTAAGCATTAGTTATTCATTTGTAAAAGTGGGTCTTTCAATTAATATGAATTTACATCCTTAAATGATATCTATGCAATTGTCATGGAAGAAATTTATGATTCAGGTACAGCATAGTGTAAAAACAGATTAGTTTCAAGAGGACTGTAATACTGTGGAGGAACCCTCTGTGTCTTCTGTTTTAATAAAACAGCTTGAAGTTTGCAAAATTTTCTCTTAGCTGATAAAAAGACAGCAATTGGTAAGCGATGTCTTTTGGTATTGTCTAGCACTGCTGTGTTGTGCTAAAAAGCAGTCACCCAGCACTGAACCTCAGAAATATCTACTTCTTATTAACCCATTTCTAAAGGACAAGTTCTATCCTCATCAAGTCATTTAATGCCTTTACTATCGGGGGGATGTACAGCTTTCTGCATCCTCAGAATATGGACCTGGATGTAAAATTCTTCATGACCAGTTCTTTGTAATCTTCAAAAGAGCAATGCCTTTTTTGCTTTTGTGCATACTAAAGGACCTAAAATTAGGCCTTTTCAGACCACGAAAATATTTTTTCTAAGAATTATGAGAGCGCTATTACTTGATCTGCTTTGATTTGACTTGATTTGGAGAAATATTTAAATCTCCACACTGAAATAAAGGAAACCCGAAAAGGGAACATCTTACACTGCTTGTACTCTCAGTTTGTCTGCCCTGCTGATGTAAATGTGAATAAGAAAAACATGTATCAGACCTGTACTCAAAATGAGGATGCCAGTGGCCTGAAGCTTGATTGGGCACTAGGCATTTGCATTGGATTTGGCCAAACTGATTGCTGAGTTGTGGATGACTGCAGATGCAGACCCCACCAAGCTCAGGCATCAGGTGAGGATTCAAGGCTTTGTACAAGTTGCCTTTGTGCATGTGCCTATAGGAAGTCTTCTTAAAAAAAGAATGCATTATGTCTTCCAGCTGTACAAAAGGAGATGTCACAACCACACATCCCAGACCTGTAGAAGGTAACACACCCCAAGTACTGCTACCACAACTTTTATCCCATTAAAAGGTAGGGCAGCAGGAATTTCTAGTTTAAGAAAGGTGTTCACTGACACAGAGATTTAGATGCTTATTGTTACTTTATTATATCATGCAAAAAACAACAAACAAATAAACAAACACCAGAAAAAAAAAAGAATAAAGCAAAATTAATGACTTCAGAAAAGGAGTGATCAAATTTTTTATAAAGGAACTGGTATTTTTACTGACTGAGAACAAGTAACTACCATCTATCCACTCTGTGAAAAATGATATGTAATGGAGATCCCAATTCCAACCCTAAAACAGGAGGAAAACAGGGCTACAAGAGAAAATAAAGGATGTGTGTTTCTCTCCTCATGTAACAGAAATATGTTTTCAAAGACAACCAAATGCAAAATCTTGCCCAAATAACAAAAAAATCAATCATCCAAAATATAAGTTCCAAAGCCAAAGGACACCAGATCTTTCTTTACATGTTCTTTTCTATTTGAGTATTCTCTAATTCACAAACCTATCACATTTACTATTTTTTTGTGCTCAGATCTTCCAAGGAATTCAAGAGTCCAAGTTATGCTTGGGATTTCAAGGGAAATTGGACTCCTACACAAGGACAAAAACACCTTAGATGGCATAACATGTGAGGAAAGATTTTGATACTGTCCTTTTTTTCAGTTGCATTATAATTTTCCCAGTAAAGGCTTGATTTTGCAATACCTGTATTTTTCACTTAGTGCAGTTTCCAGCACCGATGACGAATATCACGTTACTTGAAGTGCATGGATTCCCATGGGTCCAAATATACAAATTTTGGTTTTATGTAGCTCAAAGGCAAGTTATTTTTCTCTTGAAATAATGCTTTCCTCAAAGATGGCTTCATTCTCTTTGTATGCAATACAGAATATCTTTACTATCCAGAAATTCCAGGATTACAGATGAAAATATGATTATCTAAGTTGGAATTTAATCAGTGAAATTAGAAAAGCAGTACTTAAATGGAAGTCACTTTGAGCAATTACTCTTTCTGGTTTCCACAGCATTAATTTAGGTGAGTCAAAGGACTATGAAGTACAGAAAATAATTAGTGCATTGCAAGTTTAATTTTAATTCATGTTGCCATTTGTAATGCATTTGATTTAGGTTCAAGTTTAAATGATATATTGTTACAACACCTGACCAAACATCACCTGACCTGTTCAGGACAAACTCATAGGAATTCATAAGTAATGTCACCCTGGATGGAAATGCTACTTTTCTGACTACAGTGCAGAATATTATAGCTGTTGTAAGAGATGCTTAGTGAAAATAAACAGCTCAAACATGACCTTAAGTGTACTGACACAAAATGCCAGTGTGCTGTTTGCATGAGCCTTTTTCTTCTGTAGGACTGTTTGATGGCTTTAGTTTCCCCATAAAGAGCTCTGTCACAATGGCAAAAGGTACTCAGTGATCTTCTGGTGAATCTTTCCCCCCACAGAACCACATACCCTCTCCCTTTTAGATTATCTCTGATAGGTAATATGGTTTGTCCTAAGATAAGAACATCAGGTGGCAGAAACAGGAGGAACTTTGTTTGTCTACCTAATTAAATGTTGATTATGACTTTGGCACACACTGGCCCACAAAAAGGTTTAAAATGCTGCTGGAGACTGGGCCAGCTGGGTAAACTAATCTCCCAAGGTTGCAGGCAGCTTCCAGTACATATTCCCCCTGCCAGGGACACCTGAAGAGTTTTGTCCAGTCTGAAGAAGTGAAAAAGTTCTTTCGGACAGGCAATTTAAAATACTAAGATCTGGTTATATTTGGGGATAAAATCCTAAAGTAGTTCCAGAGGAGCTTTTTTTTTCTTTTGTAACTGTTCATTCTGCAAAGACAGTAAACATATACATTTCTAGATGAACCTGTTTATATGAGAGCCCTTTAGACCTGCTTATATTATATTGCGTTGGTAATATTTCGGCATCATATTAGCGATAAATCTAATCATAATAATCTACTTAATTAGTGTCACACTTCTCACACCTTACTGTGAGTCTTCTCTCTACTACTCTGTTACAAATTTTCAGCGTGACATGGATGACAAACTTTATAGCAAATAAAAAATGTCTAGACCCCTGCTACATATTAGTCCTCACTACAGCTGGTGGTCAGGTAACCAATGTGGCTGGGTTTTCTTGGCTCTTCTAACTCCTTGAAATATGCAGAACTCATTCTTCCTCACCTCAGGCTTGAGTGCTCTCTCCTCAGCCCTGATGTGGATGATCTTGACTGCCTCATGGATGTCAAAGTGGATTTAGACAATGATGCTTTCAGGCTTTGTTATGTGGAAAGTCATTCTGAGCAAATGTATTATTTTTCAAGTGATGAGGAAACAGGAGCAAGAAATAATTCACCAGCATACAAAAATGGAGGTGGTTTCTTTGAATGTTTCAGCATGGACAGCACTGTGGTCTTGTCAAGTGGCTGAAGAATGCTCATAGTTTATCTTCCCCTATATTCCTTCTGAAGCAAACAAGACTGATAGAAATGTGAATTCTATTAGATTTTGCACAGTGTTCATAACTGCCTGTGCCAGTCAGACCTACCTGAGAAACAAATTAATTTTAAATCCAAAGGCTCAAATGACTTTAAACACTTCCAATAAGAGAATTTCTTCACTTTAAGTATATTTGAAGCTATTATTCTAAATAATAAGGATTCATCATAAATCAATGTGTGTCTTTTTTAGTATGAGTTGATGTAGAATTATAATTATATTTCATTGTACAACAAAGCTTTTACTGATAAATTTGACAAATCTGATACATGGTATAAATTCCCTTTTTCTTTGAAGAACCTGAGGATCAGTGATGGTAAGAGTAAGATATTCATGAAGTATTGGCATTTCCAAGAACTAGCATAGAACAACAATTAATATTTTAAAAACGTCTACAGTGTGGTACCATCATGAACATAATTCATAAAGTTATCAGTACCTATACCTTAAGGTATCCTTTTTATTTATGTACAACCATGACTAAATACTGAGGGCTGCAGAAGCTAAGACTTAAGGATTAAGTCTCTCTAATTAAGAATTCATTCCTTTTTATTTGGAGTGTACCGTGGCAGAGACACCTCTGCAGAGCACACACATCAGCACACCTATGTGCCTTGGCTGTGCTCCAACCCCTGTTATAATGGTACTGCAAGAAAGAATGACAGCAGGAATTAAAGGCTATCAATGAAGGTAAAAATATTACCATAAATAGAGATTTTAAAAGTAGTTACAAATGTTTAACATAGCTTTAAATAATTTGTTTGAATAGATATTTTATCACCATAATTCCAAATCTAAATTTCAAATAAACTCACAATTCCAATTAAAAATTCTTCTCATTTGAATTTTCAAAACCACACAAGCCAGAAATTCAATGCATGTTTCAGATTCAGGTACAGAGATTGTTTTTCCTTAAGAACTTTTTGGCAATAGAACTTAGGTAATTTTTTCTACCTTTAGATTTTTCTTTGAATATTTTCTGAAGATGCCTTAATTGTAGCACTACAATGTAAATCAAAACTTCCGGGGAAAAACATTCACATTAAGACTGAAGGGTGTATAGGTAAAAATAAGCAACAGGGAAAGACTGAAGGTGAGTACATGATGGCAAAATGAGTCAATAAACTCATTACAGCTTTGCTGTTCCACCTGTAAACAGAAGGTATACTGAATTGCATTTAACTGCAGGTTCTTGTGAAAAAATACAACCATTTTAGTTATTGAGGTAAGCAAAGTAAGCCCAGTGTATTTAAACGCTCTTGAGAATATAGATATCATTGTCCTAGAGCTTGTCTAAATTTCTGGTTTAATGACTCATATTTTATACTGCTATCTAAAACATGAACCTCATTAAAATAAATGTATATCAGTAAAAAGGACTCTAGAAAAACAGAATCATTGAATTTCTCCCCCAGGAACACATATTCTGCAGAAGAAGCTACCATATTTTTCTTTACTCTTTTAAATGGTAGCAGGGTAGCTATCTTTAAGCCAAAACTTCAAAATTATCTTAACGACTTTGCAGAAAGAAATATGATAACAATGGAGGAACAGCTGCTGGATTTCTTTGGAAAAGCTTTGGCCCATTAAAAGAGAAACTATAACTTACGCATTGTGATTTACTTCAGAGAAGTTCTTTGATAACATCTGAGAGGAACTTTAATCCTTTGAAGCTGTACAGTAGAAAAAATGTGCATGAATTTTGCTCTGACTATGCTGTCATTGTACTGTTATTGTCAGCAAAAAAAGCTGATTAGTCAAGACATTGAAAGAGTTTGGCCTGAATGTAGAACTCTCTCTGATCACTCCACTGTCAATGGCAAAAAAACCTGCTTGCACTATGATTGTTTAAAACCCCATGAAATCAAAGATATTATGAATCCTGCTAGTGAACTAAAAATTTCTAAAGAAATTTCTCTTCCTGAAGATCAAAATTACAAAATTTGAAATTTTTATCAAGCTGAGTAGTATTAATGGTTATGATGTAGAATACTAGTAAGCTAATTAAATGTGTCAAAACAAACAAATCCACTAAACATCTTAAACAAAAGCATAAGTAGTAAATGTTCTGTCAATATTTTTTGATGAATTTGTCACACACTTTCTGCAGTAACAAGACTAAGATCTTGACAGTTGGCCCCTACATACGGTGTTGTGATTCCCATTGCATCTTAGCAGCTTGTAAATGACTGTGGTGTTTCTTGAGGGGTCAGTTGGAAACACAACATCAGAAGAATTGTCAACAGAGATAGCAGCTAAGTTTCAAAGTTAAAAAAAAAAAAAAACAACTTATAACTACTGCCTTTTTCAAAAGCCCAAATAGTCTCTCCAGTTAAGGAATTCTTCACTGTTCTTTTCCATGCAGCCTTCAGTGCTGAGCCTTCACTCTCTTTAAAGAGACATTCTAATCTACAAATTTTTCACTGGTTTTGACATTTTTCTTGTGCCAGACCATTGAAGATGAAGAATTCTTCCAAATCATAACTTATATATAACTATGGCTAGTTTTCTTTAGAAAAGTTGATGTATTAGGTGAAGCCTGAACATACTGTTGATTAGCTACTGAGCTGATATATTTTCAAATGGCTGAAATTTAGGTCAACCTGAATACAAATCTCATTGACAGGATTTGTGTATCTCTCTCCCATACAGAGTTTTGAAAATCTCCTCTACAAGAACAAAGCCAAAACAAATTAAACACAGGGGACAGAGATATTTCACACACCTTGTTTCTTGGATTTTAAATTAGTGGGAATTGGTTTAATGGCAAATTACTTGAGGAAAACTACCTTAGTAGTCTACACAGTTCATACATATAACTTAAACATTCTCTGTTATATTCCATAAGTGATTTTTTTTTTAAATTGGGCTGGTTTTGGCTCTTAAAGTACCTGAATTTACTCACAGAAGGAAGTACCTGAATATACTCACAGAAGGAAGCACCAGCATTTACTCACAGAAGGACTTTAATATTTGATTATATGGAGTAGGTGACTGTCATGATGTTTTTAAAGCAGCATTATTATATTTCAGTTCAAGTTGGTCCACTAGGAGCTTACATGCACAGATATTAAATAATGTATTTACACATCTTTATTACAACCTACTACAAGTTGTTATTGTCAACAACTAAAGGAGATATTCCTGGTAATTCCGTGTCTGGATATATCTAGAATACTATGCTACATATTTTTTTTTTGTATTCACAGTAAAAATGATGCTATAATTAAACTGCTTTCATATTCTTTGTTGACTCAGACTTTGAAGTGCTAGTGGTACAAGTCTCCTTGTCAGATTGTAAATTTAATTTTTACTTTTCAACCCAGTCTTGTACTCCTTCCCCTAAAGGTTAAATTGACAGAGCAGCTGCGACAACTCAGTTCCCCCTGTGGATGTTCTGCCTTCACTGCAGCTGTAATATCAGAAGGTTTGGTACCTGCAGCAGAATGCAAATAACTTCACTCCAAGTTAGAAGAAGCTGTATCAGTATGTAAGGAATGGATTCATGCACCATAGTGCTTCAGTACTGGCAGTAAGAGTACACAGGCTCCTTTAGAGCTGCAGGTACAATACTTTTCCTTGGCCCCTTCCTTTTGCTTTGTGATGCACTTGCATAGGGCACCCTCTTTGCAGGCTTCCTGCATGAGTGAGGGAGAGCAGACACTTCTGGACACTGAACCTCAACATGCCACCCAGGGACTCCCTCAAGAGCTCAGCATTGGGAGTGGGTTTCTGGCCCTCAGTTTGTTATTTTACACCCACATGGGGCTGATTTTTGGAGAAGAAAAGCAATCCTTCAGTTGTTACTTCTCTAAATGGAAGGAAAGGAGCATGGGCATCAGTCCCTTTTCCAAGAACAGTAGCAGTGGGAGGACAGGATACCTCATCAGCATTAAGATTCAACTAAGATGTGCACGTTGATTTCATAAATACATGTTTAACTTTTAAGACTTAGAGCCGTGTTGGTCCATAGAAAGTGCACAGGTCTGCAGAAAAGTGAATGCTTGAAAAATATATTGGCTTGGAACCGATAGAATGTGTCCTGTAATGTGAAAGACTGAAGGTAGTGCAAGATGAAAGACAAAATAAAATAAATTCCCACTTTCTGTAAAATTTTTAAAGTATCATTTTTTTCTTTTGTCCAGCCTTGTAGAAATAAAAACCCAGTTCCAGTTTCTACTTTTATGTTACTTTTCTTTCCATGCCTCTGGAGTAAAAAAAAATAAAAGGCATTTCCATTAAGAGACTTTTTCACTTATTTATTTATTTTTACTATTCAGAAAAAAGTTGATGAAATATCTCAACTACTTAAGAAAATAACAAATAGTATTTAAATCAGTGAACTGCAGAAGTGCATCCTAACTGAATTTTTTATCATGTATGGTATATTCCTGACAGACAGTTAAATATCTCAGAAGTGTCATCTGAGAAAAAGAACTGTGACAACAACAAAAGGCTTTGAAATCTTCATACAAGCACTAATATGGCAAGAAAAAGCAAGATAATACCTGTTTTGCTAATGTAACTATATCCCGTGTCACAATAATTTCCTTATACAGTGAACATAATATTAATTTTTGACACATGAAATATACAGATTGAGATAGAAAAAAGAAAGAAATTCTCATACAAAATTTTTCTCAAACAAGAATACAAAACCACAGCAGCCTTTCTGAAGTAATCTTAGGATCACCACTGCATTGCTAACTTTCAAATTTTACAGATTTCTAAAACTTAGGGAAATTAGTAATTATTTCTTCATCCAGTCCCAGCCAGAATGCTTTCCATTAAACTGGAAGATAAGACTTATGATGGTTTCTCCTTCAGAAACTATGACAACATAACAAATAGAGAAATAAGTTTTTGATTTAAGTTTTTTACATTTTGAACGAGCCTTGTGCACCAGAGTTGTATGCTTCCTGTTTTCTGCCTATAATTCTTTCTCAAGTTTAGCATGGAAACCGTGATTAGAGGAGGTTGAGAAGGGAGTTCTGAGGATGCATGAGTAAGAGTTCCAGAGCAGATGAAAAGAACAGGTGCTTCTTCTTTCATCCTGGTCTCAGTGATACTGCTTATTGGGTACTGCTGACTTAGCTGAGCTAAGCTTAACTCTTCTCTGATGCCAGAACCACTGCAGGAGAAAAGAAAATGCTTAAAATTAATTTAGCTGGGACTCTGCACACTCTTGTTCTCACTTATTTCTGTGTATGTTCAGACACATAGCTTACAAAAGAAAGTATTGCTGGTGTGCACTAGACATATTCAGAATAATTACCACTCTTCAGACCCAACTAAGAAGCCCAGGAAAATCTGGCTGTCACAGATTCAAAGATTCAAGATACTTCATCTAGTGTCTTAAGGTGTCATCTGTAGAGCTGCACAGCCTAATGGGGCAGATGAGCAAGCCACATGCATTCAACAAACTCCTAAGTGCTGTTACAGACTAACAAATCTGCTTAAAATGCTTTGGACTATAATGAGCTATGATCAATTATTCATTACTGGACATCTTGGTCTATTATTCAGCATGGTAAAAGTGCAATTGTCTTAGAGCAAGGATGCATGTAGCAGTTTACTGATATAAGCAGATTAACGTGTCTCTCAAGGACAGCTACATCCTATTGTACATTGGTAGAAATGAAGTTAATTCAGTTTTAGTTTCAGACAGCCCCAAATTGTTACATGAGAGGGTAAGAGGAGAAGAGAGATAATTTTCTGATGTACAAGTCCCCTCTTTGGTGGATTTTCAGCACTTAAGGGACTTGTAACTTTACCATTGCAAAAGACCCTCTTCCTCTTCTTATCCAAAAATCAATATGTATTACTGGTAATAATTATAGTGGTTTGGTTTCTTCCTGTCTGGACTGGAGACTGGCTGCTTTTTAAACAAATTTTCTTTACCACCTACCAGTCATTAGCATCAAGAATCAAATTTACGTTTTGCATAAATCTAATGGCTGGTTTAAAATACACCTTTCCTCTTTTACAGCACCCTTCCCAAACAGGCTCACCCAGTAAGCAAATTTATTACACGTCCGGAATCATTGCTTGGGATTTAGGAGTCTGAATTTTGTTGCATATTTTACTATCTCACCACTTACCATTGTTATATATGGTAACATTGTGGGAACACATGTATATGTAAACCCATGAGCCTCAGAAAAATTAATAAACCCTGCTGATCACATATAAGACAAATACTAGCAGTGCACCAGTCTTCCATATTTGAGACAGGAAGATGTAGTTATTTTTTCAAAGCAAATCTTGTGTTTAAAATAACTCCATCATGAGATTTTTCTCCCATGAATTGTACCCATTCTCTGAAGCTGAAAAAACTCAATAAAATCTTCTATGGAGCTCAGCTGAACACAACTCATTCTAATGCAATTATCCATGTTTAATTTAGAAGAGTTATCATCCTGATGGTTCAGAGCATTTCTTCTTTAATATGTGAGACCATTTACTTATCATTAACATGCAAAGGATTTCTTTAGTGTTTTGTGATAACTAAAAGAAACCCAATGACCATACCAAGGAATCCAGATTCAATCCTTCCTTTATGCAGTCTCAGCAGAGGTAATAATGCTATAAGTAAAAATGTAATACTAGATGTATTTTTTAACATGGACACTGTTATTTTCTTATGTACAAAATTATAAAGATGTTGTTAAGTTAAAGATTTCAAGAGTTTTTACTGAAAAGCCTATAGGAACTTTTATTAGACATGAGTAAAGTAATATATAAATTGCTACCGTTTGATACAGAATTCAGGTGTGTGCACTATGAAAGTCACTGTTGCAATGACTTTCTGTGGGAATTCCTACATACCTATGCAAACAATTTCCTCTCTTGATTTCTGTGCAGAATGGTGACAGCACGGATGGGCAGCAGATATCCTCAATTCCTTGCCTAGAAAGAGCAAACACTTTCATTCTGTAAAACGTTAAAAGTAATGCAAGACACATGTAAACATTTTTTTCTAAAGTACTTATTTTAAATTTGTTCAGGTAGCTGGAGACAATTTGAGTACAAAGTCTAAAACAGCAATATTCTAATTCCTTCTTATCTGAAGCCAAAGAGGGGCCAATACAGATGCTTGACTATTTGCAAGTCATGTAACAAGAAGTCCTGGGTTCTCACGACCAAACAAATTGAAGTCCTTATAAGGGTGAACCTGATGAAGGGTGAGCTGCTGAGGGTGATACAACCAGCTCATGTCAGTTCTGTGTTGTTCTGCAAGACATCCAGGACGTGCAGACCACCATAGCGATGCTTCAAATGTGCTGCAAATGGTATGGATAAAGGCTGCTTCATGATTATCACATTGAAATGATAATTGTGTATTGATGATTACAGCTCTTATTCTGTTGCATGCATAGCAGAACAGGGTTTCTCTTAGAACAGAAGTACTAAACTATAATAGGAAGAGGGAAAAAGTTTTGCTCCTATGAAAATATCAGAAATAGAGTTTTCTAATGTGCCTCAGTGTGTTTTGGTGGATGGGAAACACTTCATGTGAATTTTATGGAAAACTAAAAATGGGAAGTGAAACATAATAGACACCTTTGTGGTTTCTTGTGCGGGTCACTTTGCACTCTGCAATCACAGTCCTTTTTGTTCTTTCTGGAACAGCTCATTTGCTGTCTTGTAACACCGTGTGATTTTTACACAGCTTGAAATACTTGCCTCTGGGAGTAAAACCTTTTTTTTTAAATTAACGTTTCCATGTTTTGATTCCAAAGGATTTTTCCTTCTAACACTGACTAAAGGAGCAGTAAAGAAAACTAGAACTAGGGTTCATCAAGATAAACGGTGATATTTACTTTCTTGATTGTCTGACACATACTGTTTCTCATGCTGCTTCTACTCTTGCTGCACTTCAGCTTTTGCTATTGCAAATAGCATTTAGATTTGGACATAATGTGTCAGCAAGGCATATAAAAATGGACAATGAGCAACATTTCTTAGAAACTTTTCCTTCAGCATGATGAGGCATGAAAGTAACCCACTATGAAACAGAGTAAATTAATTTTACTCCTAAACTCCTATCTGATGAAACTTCATGCTTATAGTGTACTTCATGCCTCTTGCAGACACTCTGGAATCTTTAGGAAATGGCATCTGCATGGTCAAACTTCCTCAAGAGAAGGAAGTTTTCTGAGGACAGTTTCTGTCAATATTTTCTCTGTTTCTCTCGTGATTCTTGACATTTTCGTGGGTGGGAGAGGTGCTGATATCCAGTAAATTTCTTTCACATGATTACATATTAATATAATCAACAGCAATTTCAAGTAAAACATTTTTTTATGTTTGCCTAGTATTATATTAACTATTTGTGACCACTACTGGTAAGACAAATTCTGCTGCCTGTGGAAGCTGCTCTAGTTTTCCAAACTGAGCAATTAAGATCTAAGAGAACCACTGAAGAGCCTTTTTTCCTGCAACAAAATAGGCCCTGTAGTTTAAAGTCTAATTTGCCAAGATTCAAGCTTTAAAATTATATTCTCTTAATATATATAAATTGATAGACGCTACATTCTGGACAAAAAGGAAATAGAAAAGGAAGAGAGATATAAAATTCTGCAAATCCTATTTGCTGCAGAAAGCTATGAAGATGCTCATTGCTCAGCAAAAGAGTAAAAGAAAACATAGAAGGCAGAAATTATCTGATAACTGTAGAACAGAAAAATTTGAATTTACTCTTTACTTTGAAAGAAGCTGTGTATAAACAAGAGTAACAATACTGTGCCAGCTGGAAAACCTGCTATCTGTGACTCCAGTTTAATGGAGCACCAGATATTGTGACCATGTAATTCATTGTTAGATGTTATAGATTCCAGAGTGACTGCTGCCAATTCAGTGAGATCAAATCTTGTATGATTAGGCACATTGTGCATGGATTATCACAAATAGTGATATTTCCCTGAACTTTGACATATACAGATATTGCAAATTTTTATGTATGGTTTTCAAGGAAAAAGATTTTCTGAACTGTAGATTAATTAATTAATGCAGCCCTTCAGAGCACGACGTGTAAGACTTAACATGTTTACTAAGCATATGCCAACAGTTACCTTTAAATAACAGTAGAAGCGGAATGAAATTTAACAAACTCCAAGCCAAGGATGATAATTTATTCTCCCTTTGTGCTGAGGAGTCAACACAAGCTACTTGATAATAAGGGCATCTTGACTGTTGAAGCTTTATTATATTCCTGCCTGCACCTTTGTTGCTATTCATGCATTGTCTTCCATATTGCTCTCAAAAACATAATAGTATTATGTATACTTAATAGCTATACTTATCTAAGTCTCTCATCCTAAAGTGTCAATGCTGGCTTTTAACAGTCAAATTTTTAACTGCATAAAAATGCAGAATAAAGCTACCCCAAATTAATTGTAATTTAATAATCTAATGGAATTGAGTCTTAAACATTATGTTGAGCATTTAAACCTTTGATTTTTTTCAAGAGATGAAAGCTGTCATATAGGTCTGTGGTTATCACAAAAAACAACACAGTGAAACACACTGGTTAAATTTAAACAGGAGGAGACATGAAGAGAATCTCTATTCTGCAGATAGGAAATTCCTGTTTTGAAAATATGGCTACAGTGATGCAAGTTTTGTCAAAGTAATCACTACAATATTGATAATCTCTGCTTTCTTCAACACTCAGTCACACAGTCTGAGTTATGCTGCAAGGCTGTACCATGCATTCTGCAAAGAAAACCTCTGCATATTTTACACTTCATAAGAGTCTAGTCCAATAATTAGCTGTCTTGTAATAATTTTAAAATAAAACAAGTGCTATACTAATCTGACTTCTTTTGCTATAGTTTTTTTTTTTTTTTAATAGAGCAACAGAAACAAATGCAAGTTATACTTCTGCCTCATATAAAATCAGGGGTAACACAGTGCTGTTTGTGATAGATTTTTCAAATTGTTCTACCTTTAGAAAAAACATTTGTTCTTTAGTCTGAATTTTAGTCAAAATCCAGAGATATTTCACAGGAAATAATAATTAAAGAATGGTGTGAAGATGATGACAGTCACATGATTTAGAGAGGTTTAGGAAAAAATTGAATTTAAAACTTTGTGCTTAATATTTCTCTGTTTATTTCTTTAAGTACTTATATTATGAGAGAACCATTTCTCATTCCTTGTAAAATCTCGACTTCTGCCAAGGCTGTTATTGTTTTGTTCAATATCTATATATTGCTATACAGGCATGAGTAATATATGGTTCACTTCTGAAAATATTTCCAGGCTACTATTTTCTCTCTTGCTTTTTGATGGTTAATGCTCATTAGAAACTCTCTGCAATGCTGCTGCTAAATCCAATACCAGTTTTCTTCTTCAGCCTCAGGGTTTTTCTTCTTTGTTTTTTAATATTTTAGTTTTTCTTTTCTTCTTGAAAATGCACCTTTAGAGTCCACTGCTACATAATGAATACTGTAAGCATTGGCAGGATTATCATATATTCATAGGTATAATAAAAATAATGTTTCGTGGAGGTATCAGGAATTTGCTTTAGCCTCAGACTAGTGAAAGTATCTTTGTCAATATTTAATCCCTATTGACTCATAGCTTGATTACAATGCATAATGCTGACCACATCAATCTTCCCATAAAGCCTGGCTTCAGCTTCTGACTCTGTTGAGACTTTTGATTAATCCTCATATTGCATCACTAAAATACCGCTGGGATTTTCACCCTATAAATTTGTGTATATTTTTACCCTGAAAGGGCACATAGCAACAACTTGCTAGATTAACTGCTACATCTTTTTGTCCTTTCTTGCTTCAAATGCAAAAATGAAACAAAGAAATAACAAACATAAAAAACTCTGAGTAAATTGCATCTTCTATTTTTAAAAATTTCTCCTTCCTCATAGAAATCCAAAGAAAACCAAAGCCTTTTATTGCTTTTTTCATCCTTAGAAAATTCTCCCCAGCAAAACATCTTGTCTTGTGCTTAACTTTGTGATACTATGAAGTCCCTCTGCTTTTGAAGAGGTGTATATTTAGGTGTTGAAAGATTTTGTTGAGCTTTGTCCAGCTTTACCAGCTGGTTAGTAGCCTGATGTATTATAAAGTAATATATTAGTTTGCTGTCTTTTTTTTTAAGATGAAAATATATATTCCACATAATATACATGCATTTTTCAATTTTAGTCATATATTGTTTTCCCTTTGGAAGTTTGATCCCTAAAGTCAGTTAATTTGTATGAAAAATACCACATGTTCACATGAACACACAATTCATCAGGTTTGGATCAGATGGTTAGTAGATGTAGGTGTAGATGGGGATCGTCACAAAAATCTAAAATATATTGCATGCAAGTATTAATATATGTAGAACTGATTTTTTTGGATGACAAGTTCAAAAAGGCAACAAATTAAAACGAATAGAACATAAATATCTTGCTGCCACAAGACATACTTGAACAAATATCTCAGGCTTAAAAAAAAAAAAATATTTAAACATGTCGTATCTATTTACAGAGACAAATTCAAACCTGTGACTGCTTCTGGCTGTCAACAAATGCACACCCACAGGTGTCTGAATGCAAGATTTTAGTGTAGCAGATGCATGCAGAAATCTGGAAGAATAAAGAAAAGCTGGTATGTCCAACACAGTTGGGTAGTCATAAATAGACAAACATCTGCTCCACTACGTTCTACACATCTGCTTAGAAGATAGAAAAGCAGGTCAGAGTCTCAAGTATGCTTTCTATTCATGACAACATAATTTTGTTGCAGGGTTGAGAAACTTACTGCAGTATATGACATGAAATAGTTATAAATAAATCTTAAGGATCCAATCAGAGATTTTTGAAAAAGAACACTGAATAAAATTCTTGTTGCTTATTAATTGTGTACTGCTTGGTATTTGTGTTTCAGTAGTCTGTTTCTAGAAGTCAGGCTCTCCTTTGTCTGACATCCCCCAGAAGTTCATCAACTCAGATGTAATTATATATATGTCAACTGAAAATTGAACACTGTATTTGGCCCTAAACAGTTACAGGACAATTTGTCTACATCAGCTTGGGCTGACCAGCTTTGAGTTGAATTAGCTCAGAGACTGCCCTTTATTTTTGCATTTAAGTTTCATTTTTGCAACTTAATTTTTGATCCACATGGGAGTTGTGATTGCATTTACCTCAGGAGATTTCTAGTCAGCTTTGAATGTTTGATTGAGAATCTGAAGTTAGTGATATGTATCAATGATTTTTCATTTTTGCATTGTCTGCAATGCTTGTTTTTCTCACATAAACAGAGACAATATTAAAAAGCCATGCTTGTGCAGTCAGTCTTATTAATGATGCTTTCTTGTTTACTGGCTCAATTCCTAGTTTAGACAACACTTTGTAATTTGACAGAAAAGAATGATTCTGCGGAGCTCTGACACATTAATAATTTTATGGCCATGGTTTACTATAGGAATGCTCAGAGATCCTGCCAATACAAAAATTCAAGGTGAATCCTCCACACACCTAGCTGATGAATTTATTGAATCGTTAAGAAACATAGTCCTTTACATTGTCCACAATGTGTTGCTTTTTGATTTATGACTAGTTGTGTCCAAGTCTACATACCCCTGAAGATACAGAAATCTGCAGAGCAATTACAAAATAAAACAAAGGACAGTACATAAGATCTACGGTTACAGTAGCAAAAGTTTAGGTGTAAAGATGACTGCAAATTCTTGTAAGATGTTAATCCAAATAAATAAATAATTGCATAATCTTACTGTCTTTCAGAGGCACGTTTTGGGATCTCAAGTGCTCTTTTCCATCAGCACTATGTAGTACAGGCCCACTTCTGTATTCTGTAAATATCCACTTCATTCATCATGACAACCAATGGTCTCAAGATGTGTCTGAAGCTGTGCTGAAATACACAAACACCACAACATGATGAAGTCCTCACCTGCCTCTTTTAAAAACTAAGACACACTAGTCACCTCAGGATCTCTGACGACAAAAGATTTTGTGCCTCACAAAGGGATTCTCTGATTCGTGGTGCAGCTATCTTAACAAATACACAGCAGTATACCTGTGACCTTGGTAGGGTACAGGAATATGGTTTGGTTGTGTCAGGATGGGATCAGGAAAGACAAGGCACAGATGAAATAGGACAAAACAAAGGATGAAAACAATAACAAGAAGGAATTCTATAAGTAAATAGAAAAGAAATTCCAAGGAGAATATATCCCCACTAAGGAGAGGGAGGATTATTGACAACACATATGGAGAAGTCTGAGGTACTCAATGAGTTCTTTGCTGGCAGTCGGGCTTTGCCCATCTCTGAGCATCCCAAATCTCTAAGGGAAAGGTTGGGGATCAAAATCTCTGTAAGTGAAGGGCAAGTTCAAGCCCACTCAATGACATGGTATATAGACAAGTCTATGTGGCCTAATGAGATACATCCCAGGGTTCTGAGGGAACTGGTTGATGTTGCTGGTAGCCCACTCTATCAAATTCAAGAAGTCATGGCAGTCAGGGGAAATCCCAGATAACTGGAAAAAGGGAAAGATCACTTCTATTTTTACAAAGTGTGGAAAGGAATATTCACAGAATCACACACAATCACAGAATTAATTGGGTTTAAAAAGACTTCTGAGATTATAAAGTCCAAACACCACCAGGTCAACCAGACCACTTAGCTATTACAATAAGCAGCTAATTATTCCCACAGTATGACATGAAATATATAGATGAATATAAACACCTTGATTAGGATCTTTTATCATCTCTTCTGGGTAAAGAGTCAACCAGTGTAATAAGCCTTTCCCCCTTAATGAGGTTCTTCCAAAAAGTCTAGAACAGGGTAGACTACATCAGGGGCAAACTTATAGCTGGTCATTGTCAAAATTTTTATTAGCACTTGTTTCTGTGAGTGAAAATATTTTTTTTTCTTACTAAAATATATTAATCCAAGTCTAGAGTAGCAGAAGTCTCCATGGGAAACAAGAAACATGACTAAAAAAAACGGTGAAGATAGCCAGGATTTTTAATATAGAATTTCATATCATTTGAAAAAACAAGTGGCTTTATAGCATGTGAAATAGAGTGAAATTCTGTTCCTGCTCAAGTTAATGGAAAATTTACTTTTTGTCCAGAGTTGTTTTCCTTTAAAATTTATCTTGTGTTTCCTGAATGTACTGTGAACTATATATATATAAAACTATATATGAAGATGGATTTTTAATATAACATGAAAAGTCCACCTAGAAAGCCAACTAAATACTTATTTTAAAGAGTACCTAGGTGGTTAAGGCTGAAAATTCACTGCAGTTCTCATACAGGCATTTATAGACTTTCTTCAAGTTCAATCTTTTGTGTCAGTAACACGGTGACAAGCAGCAGTGAAAATGGGAGGGAAAATTTATGGTGTTTTTTTTCTACCTTCTTCTTATAATATTACTGTTCTCTGACCTTCAGAAACACAGCCATTTGGCACTGTTGTTAGATGAAGTAACAAAATGCCTCATACTCCAAGCAGGAAAGATAAATTTTGAAGTCTTAACTATTTGGGAGTACACAAAAAGATTGTGAAAATGGTTATTTAACTTAATTCCATTCTTTGTTTTATAAATAAATTAATTAAATGAGTACATATTTGTCATATATTAATTTATACAATTAACATTGTAATAATGAAATACTATTTTTAAAAGAAAACATGTTCTTTATATTAAGGGTTGCTACTTATCAGCACACTGCAGTGTCCAGCCTGTGTGTAAGGAGCAATTTACGTTAATGTCATCCTGACTGCAGATGAGTTTATTTTTTTCTTGCAGATCATCCATTTTAAAAATTTGAATATACATTGGTTCACTGTAATGTTCTAAACTTGTGTTTCAATGTCATAAACACACTTGGCAAACTGAGGAGTGAACATTTTTCAGCCAGAAGGAATAGCTGCATACGCAGAGTGGGCTCCTGCAATATGTAGGTGTCTGGGAAAGCCCATGTTTTGGGGGCAGGTGATCTGGTGAGAATATAATCTGGACCTGAAAAAGTGTGAGAAGTTATGGAGAGGATATTGTTTTTACTGGTAACTGCTGAAGCAGGGGAGGGAAGGCCAAGGATATCCAGTTTCAATTTAGAATCTGCTGAATGATCTACTCAAGGCATGGGCTAAGACTGAGGGTGACGAAGGATATTGGTGAATGCCCAAGAACTGGAAGCACAGCACACTCTTAAACTGATAATTGCTTGGTTTTAGGAGCTTCAGATACATAAAAAAATTAAGGAGTTATCCAAAGCCTACAGGTCCCAAAAGTAATGTTTTCCAAAGAAAAGTAGGAGGAATTCATTATAGTGTCTAAATACACGGAATGGGTGTGATGTTACTCCATTGAAAGAATAGACTAGACTAGACTAGACTAGACTAGACTAGACTAGACTAGAACAATCATCCTGTCCAACTGCCTGATCACTTCACAGGACTGACCTAAATTTAAAGCAAGTTTTTAACAGCATTGTCCAAATACTTTGGCCACTGACAGGCTTGGGATATCAAACACCTTTCAAAGAAGCCTTTTCCAGTGTTTGACCAGTGCTATGGTAATGAAGTGTTTACTGATGTCCAGTCTGAACTCACACTGATGCAAATTTTAACAATTCCCATGGCTTATCATTGGATCCCAGGGATCAGCACCTCCCTCTCCAGGTCCTTCCTTCAGGAAGCTACAGAGAGTGACGAGGTTCTCAGTCAGTCTCTTTCCTTCCTAATGAAATAAAAGCAGTGTCTTCAGCTGCTCCTCACAGAACAAACCATAGATTTTGGTGTGGACAGGAAGGAGGCCAAGCAAAAACACTCGTGGGAGCAAAACTGAATACTGTACAGAAAGAGGCAGGTCTCATTCTTCAGACCTAGGTTTTAGTTGAACAGAAAAAGCAAATATATGAGGTAAGAGTTCTATGCTGAGGGGAGACCCTTCTTGCAGATTTCATTCTGTTCTGCAAAGAAGGCTGAAGTAGCTTGTGTACAGCTAAATATGACCAGCTTTGCTTGGTTGAGTCCAGCAGACATATTACTGCACCCATCAAAGCAGCTGAGCCAAGCTTGAAAGTTATCTGAAAGCAGAAAAATAGATGAAATTATTAGTTTCATTCAGCAACATAAAAACATAAAAAGTGGGAACAAAGTAAAAAAATTTAAGATAGAAACATGACAAAATATCTAATATGCAGATTTAGACTTCCTCAGTTTTGTTGGAAAAAGTCAGTTACTGTAGTAAAACTGGAAGATTATAAACTTAAAACATCACACAAGTGGATCAATTAAAAAAAATACACAGTAATGCTTAGACTGGCAATAGGTATGTGAAGGGCAATAGAAATTTCCATACTGTAGTGTAAGATGCCTTCATTTACAGGGCAATGTACACTATAGATTCTGAGGAAACAAGTGGTCTGTTTAAAAAGATTAAGTACAAAATATGATATTCTATTATGCCTCTATTTAAATGGTTCCTATTTGAAGTAAAAGAGAACTATAAGTAATCTGAATATTTTTTTATATTTTTATAAATGAATATGCATTAAAACTGGATAATACAGAAACCCAAATATTTTTGTAGCAATTAAAATATTTAAAGGAATATTTTCAACCGTTTTATATCTTTATGAAACATGGTTATGTATGTTGAGCTCCACAAACATTGATGTTAGTTTTATGAAACCCTTCGTTTTGAGCTTTTTAAGAAAGAGAAATCTATAGACATCACAGAAATATACTGCCTACTTACAGCTTTAGCTGCTATTCTTAGATCATAAAAAATATTGATCTCAACAGCAGCAAGAAACTGCTGCTGTTTTGCTAAAGTTCGCATAAGTTTCTTATGTAAATTAATACACCAAGAGGACTGCAGTAAAAATGAAAATGAACCCTCAGCACTTTGGTTCACTTATTAGTTTTTTTTAATGGATTTTATACCTCAACTTTTTGTTTACAATGGTCAATTCCCATATTCTAACTTTTTTTTCCAATGGTCAATATATTTCTACCATCATTAATGGCTATACTTGTCTGGTATTATGTGAAAATTTGATTTCAGAAATAGCATTTTACTTGCCAGATGCCTAGAACACTTTATTTATCCAGGTCTTGGGAAATGTAATTTGAAGGATGACACAACTTTGATGTCCTTGGAAGACAAAGAAGGCCTTATTTGGAGAAGTTTTAGCTGTTGTGAAAAAAGCTGTGAAACTCAAGCATTTTCTCCAATCACTCTAGTTTCTGTTCAAATTTTACCAAGATTACCAGCTTTAAGGACTGTCCATAGAATCTTTAGATGTGGAATCTTAAGATGTGGAGGTTTCAGCTCCTTCAGGCCCCAGTCACATAAGCTGTACAAGATATTTCAAGAAACTACATCTCAACCTAAAGCCTACCAAGGCTGTTAAAAGAACACTTACTGCTTATGGATCCAGAACAGCGTCAGTGCTGCTGGCAGCTGAGCACGCCTGGCACTGGGATATATTTGCAGTAGTAGTGCTGCTAGGAGTCAAAGGAGAGCAAGATCTTATCACAGATGAGAGAGGCATGTGTTTAAAGAGAGCAGTCACAGGAGCCAGTCGAGGTGTTAATGATCAGAGGGTAACAGCTCCGGGGCTTCAAGAGTGGAGACAATGTTCAGGAGCCACAAATACCGTTTTGAATAGGCGTCGGACCTTTGAGACCTGACTATGTCAGTCGTGCCATATCTTTGGCTGAAACAAGGAATAGTGATCAATGTCAGAGAATGAACATTTGACTCAATGCTCCTGATCCACCTCAACAGGAATACTGTCAGAATCTCTGACAGCAGGGCTTTGCTCTGTTTGATTCTGAGACTCTGTAATGTTTTGGATTTTTTTTTTTTTAATTCACTCACACCAGATATTTTCTTCCCAGATTCACTCTCTCATAAAATTTCGTAATAAATCCTATTTATACTTTCCCAATCAGCTGAAAATAAAGTGTATCTGTGTCTAAACCTGCAGCTCACTCCTGGTTATAGTCTATTAATCCAAAATTGTATATCATCCTTGCACTGCCTGTTTGGTGATCCCCAGTTGTTTTTCCATGCCATTGCTGATTAAAAATTCTAGGTTTAGAACCTTGCTACCTTTGAAACTTCCCAGTTATCACATTTTTCCAGGAAAGTTTAGGCATAAATAAAATGATTCAAATGTTCGAAACAGATTTGTTCCAATCAGTGGAAATCCACCCACAGGTGCAATTGTGCCTTCCTGAACTAAGTGACATGATGAGAAAAGAATATTTGAGATTCTTGTGTATCTTGCATGACAATACAGATTTTTAAAATTTTTAAAAAGGAAATAAAAAAGAAAAAGGCAACACCAGAGCCAGTCACCCATACTCATGCTCTGTTCCAGAGCATTTTTGTCACCTACTGCACCTCAAATGAGTATGGCAGTAAAAGAAAATTATCTCTTATAATATCAAGGGTACCAGGATGCTTGGCATTTAATATCCTTGTTTTTCCTCCCATTTGGGGCTGGACTGAACAAGTGCTACAGCAGATCTGTTTCTGTTGCTACAGAAAATAAAAGTACTGTGTTGAATTTAAAGTAACACTATAATGTAATAAGATTGTTCTTCAATTTTCCAATGTGCATAAAAAATACAAAGAATTAGTCTACTTCTGGATATTTATATCTTCCTGTTAAAAGCTAGCATACAGTATTAATGCAGAAGACATGGGTCAGTTCTGGCTTCACAATGTTAGAAAGACATTATTTGGGGAGAAAATATTTCTAAAAATTCATATCCTATATTTCATACTTCAAATGGAAAGAAAATAAATGCATAAACAGTCAGAAATACAACTTTTTTAATGATAAAGAGCAAGGAAAGGAGAGTTTCTTTTAAAGAAATGAAAAACAAACATACACTCATAAAAAGAAAAAAAAATAGAGAGAGAGAGGGAAAAGACAAAAAACAAACAAACAAACAAACAAACCAGTGGAAAAAATAAGAAAAGGATGGGCCTAGAATTTATACATGGAAATCTACAGAAAACACACTGTACACAGAAAAATATATATCCAATTTGAATTTCTATCCTTTCTCTTGAATAGAACTTGAATTGCTTATGCACTAAGTTTGATTAGGTTGTGGTCACATGGAATTTTCTGTCAAGAGGAAGCATGGAAGCAAGACTCATTTAGTTACCAGATAATTTGGAAGTGTGAACTTTAGTCATCTCTAATTTCTGTGAAATGTATAAAGGAAACCGACTAAGATTACAATATCTTTTTATAAGGAGGGGCAAAAATTTAGGGGTATTTGGTTATATTTCTGTTTGACTTGTCTTAGGATAAGGACAAGTAGGTCTTAGGTCAAGTAAAGGCACTGGTCTATCTAAAAGGGGTTGCAAAAGTATCATAGAAGTAGCATTATACATACATTTTTTCTCTTGCACATATCTTACATCCTTCTTGATGCAAAAAATCTGAAAAGAAAAGGAAAATTGGGTCATTCAAAAGAGGAATAGCAAAGACTTCTTGGTTCCATCAAGATTGATTTTGGTTTTCTTTCAAATAAAGAAAAAAAGATGGCAATAAATCTAAGGAAGTAAACTTACTTCTGAAACTATAATACATAACTGGTTTTGAATAGCTCAACTGTCTGTGGAAAATGCATCTGTTGAAACTTACCAAAAGTATGTTGAGGGAAATTTCACTGCAGGTATTGCAGGCTGGGGTAGAACTCATGGTTGACGCAGCTTGCATCATCAAACAACAAATCTGGCTGCAGGAAGGCTGATAATCCTGAGTCTAAAAATTTTTGCCTAATGGGTTAATTGCATGTATGTAGAAGATGCATGTAAAAGAATGGATATTAGCTAGCATTAGTCAGAATCAGGACTGTAGTAATCAGTAGCTAAAAATGTATAGATAGCTTGAAAATATTTACTAACGTATGCTTCCTTAGAATGAGTTAAAAATATCCTGAGTGTGGTCTCACCGTTTTTTTCCCTCCAGAAAGAAAATGTCATCAACAAGCTGACACTATACAATTTCATTTCCACAGTGAAACTGGAGAGTCTACATTTCTTTTGAAACTGGGAGAATTATTTCAGTATTGGATAAGTGTCATTCCAATCCAGAGATATTATTAAACCTCCTAATGTACAGTTAATATATATCACCGTTGAGTCAGTAGAAAGATTCACAGATTCATGTTAATGCTGTACTTCAAACAATAGAGATGAGTAAAAGAGTGGATATAAATAACCAAATACATCAATATATATTCCCCAATATTTGCAAAGTAAAGACTCAATCTCTTACACTTTTCTGTAATGTTTATGCATTTTACAGACATTGAGAGATTTTCTTCACAAAATTAAAGTCATTAAAATTCTACAACAGAACACTTGCTTAAAAAGTATTTTAATTCATCCTATCTGATGCCCTCATTTTATTTATTGCTAGCTCAGGCTCCTGTATTTTCCAAAACAAAAATTTCACTGTATATCTTGGTCTCTTAACACAGTGTGTTTGTGTACAGTTATTGCAAAATTGCAAAAGTGAAAAGAAGAATCTAAATATCCTAATATTTATAAGAATCTAGTATAAGGAAGAATCTATAAAGGCTTGAAAGATAAATAACAACAATTTTCTATTATTCCCCCATTCTGATAATCTGGGGATATTTTTTTGTCACAATTCCCCTACTTTTTCTTGTTCTGTGGTTTTTTGGGTTTCTTTTTTTTCCTTTTTTTCTTCCTCTTTTTTTTTTTTTTTTTTTTTTTTTTTTTTTTTTTTTTTTTTTTTTTTTTTTTTTGGTTTTTTTTGTTTTTTTTTTTTTCTTTTTTTTTTCCTTTTTTTTTTTTTTTTTTTTTTTTTTCTGTAGATTCAGATTGCATTTCTTGGAATTTTCTTTTAACTTTTAATATGATAAGGAAAAAAAACTCTTTCTTAACTAATCAACATTGGTGAAATGTAGCAGCACAGAATTGCCAGAGGAAATTTATATATAATTCATAGAACTGAAATATATTTGAGAAATCTCAGTCTCAACAGACACTGAGAAAACAGAATAAGAAATTAATTTCAGGGAGTATATTATTCAGAATTAGCTATTCTAGGTATTTCTAATATTTTCATCTTTCATTGTGATTTAATTATATAATATTTCTGATAATTTTGAGAACTGTGGAAGGAATGACAACTAGTCCAGTCTTGTGGTCAAGGTAGAAATTATGTTTACACCATTTCATTTTCAGTCTCACCAAACAAATTCTTCACAATCATAGTGACAGAATGATAAATAGTAATCTGTCATTTTGTATTTGTTATTTTGTATGTGCACTAAATCCCTATTTGATACTCAAATGAAAGTGTGACTTAGTGGAGACACATTGACAAAGCAACCACTAAATATTCACTGCGAGACATTATTTAGCAGAGGGTTTTTCTTAGATATGATGAATTGAGACACTTCAGTCCTTAGTGACCCTCAAACTAACACTTCAGTTGTGTGTAGAAATAGTGAGATATAGGTATTTTGCACTGAGTTGTCACATAAACCACTTTGTTTTTACCTAATTTTTCAAAGTCAAAATCACTCTTGCAACTAATGTAGTATTGTGTAAGAAAACAGGAAATTTCAGAAAGCATAATTTTTCTTTGTTTGGTGATTTCTTTGTTAATTGACATATTTTCTTGTAGCATATCTTATCTAACAACTCAGTTAGAGAATGCATTTTTTCACATGGATACATTATTTTTGTAGATTAAATAATTTTGTTGCACTGAGATCCATGCCTGCCAACACAAATATTCATATTCAGTTTCTTAGTTCTCTTTGCTTAACCCTCTATTCATGCTGATCATGGTCACCTGATATTTTCACCTCAATTACCACATGTTGGAAAAGTTCTGATGCTGACAAGACACATCAGAACAGAGAATTTAAAAGTGGATCACTTAAATTTTGTATGAAAGCACACACTTCTATTTTAAGTACACACCTGTGACTTTAACTCCATCACTCAAATTTGGGAGCCTTCTCCAAGGCCTCAGGTCAACAGCAGTGCTCTCCAGGGGGTTAGTGCCAGAAAGCACAGAAAGCTCAAAAATCCCAGGTTTCTGGGATCCAACAGATTTGGGGGATTTTTTCCCTATTCATCGGAACTGCATCCATAACCATGCAAATCTTCATTAAACTGCATTGTATTTACAAAATTTTGTCCAAGGCAGGATTTCAAGTTTTATGGACAAAATCCAGATGTCTAAATCCCCAAGATCTTTTCATAATAAACCATTGAATTTATATGGCTAGGGGTTTTCACATGGCTGAGAACAGATGGTATTCGCTCTATCTCATGGTTATCGCCTTCTCAAAGAGAAGAGCATGAAGTGTTGTGTCTTTGTCTTTCAGAACTGTAAGTTCATGGATTTCTCACATGCACTATAACCACTTAAAAGATTTAAATAAGGTGTGCTGCTTACCTAGCCTCTTTCTAATAGTCTATCTGTTAATAGGCTCTGTACCTTTTAAGTACTTCCCAGCCACCTTTGGTTATTGACACTAAATCCATATGAAACTGGAGTTTGGCTTATGGCTTATAACTATTTTTAGCAATCACCACCTTGTTAATTGATAATTGAAAATTGAAAAGATATTCTCTAAGATTTATCTTCTAAAGATACCAATGGAAATTATAAATCCCATGTAGAAATAGTTTTTTTTAATCCTGTAATATTGTTTGTAACGTGCCAGATGATACAAGAATAATGTACATAACAAGTGAGCACAAGGATTGAGTTTTATTTTTAGGTGATGTCAGGATGATTTTTCAAAAATATTTCTGACATGACTAAATTCATTTATATAATCAATCTGCTAGCAGCATATAAGAAAGCAGTATGCTGAGATGAAATTATATGAAATTTGTTTTATTAAACATAAACCAATTTTTGTATTGCAACATATTTAACTCTAGCATAAGTGCTATACACCCTGGTAATATTTAGGACTGTATGAAATACTGTTTAAATTCAGATAAAAAAATTATAGAGTATATAGATCCTATTTTACCTTCATAAGGTAAATCACTTTGTCAGCTTAACTGAAAAGTCTGCTTCGCTATTTTTGCCAAAATATTTACAAAAATGTTTTGCTCGGTTTTTTTTTCAGTCATTATGTGCCCTACAGGTTTGCTTTTTCACCAAAATATTTACAAAAATTTTTTGCTTGTTTTTTCAGTCATTATGTGCCCTACAGGTGTTACAGTGGTGATAAGAACACAGGTACTCCCATTTTTATTGTTATTTTTCAGTAAAAGTCTCAGTGTCCTGAAAATTTATAGTAGAATAAGACTTGCATCTTATTCATTGACCTTTCCTTGATTTGAGATACCTTTTGTTCAAGTTTTTCTGACTCATGCCATAATGGGAAGATAATTTGAGTAGCAGTACTAATTCTTCAGTGAGTGTTGTATTTATACCAGTGGTTCATCTTTGCTATTGGTACCTAAAGGTACTCCAGCTGAGTAAGCTAAATTTTATCCTCCAATCCTCTCCCCTCTCTCTTGTGTCTCAGACTGCAGATATCATAGGTTCCTATTGCTCATCTGAAAACTTCATTAATCTGTGAGCTCAGCCTGTGCCTCATGTACCACTGTGTGCCCACAAGATGGTGTAGTATGTCATGTCTGGCAATTATCGGTCTGGTGCGATTTACAGGCAATGCTGTCTTATTGGCAAGAACATGAAGAAAGAACCTCAGTCTAGAGTCTGCCTGTAGATTACAGGTAGGGAAGGGTGTCACATGTTCGTCCATACAAATAACGAAGATACACACACACACACACATACACATGTGTAAATCAAATATTTCAGTAGTTGCACTAAACATTTCTGGTTCAGAAAGGTAAATATTAAAATTCTGAGAAATCTTCATGTATCATGTATCATCTTCAAGCAAATTTCATTAAAAAAAAAAAAAAAGAAAAACTTAGGATGGAACATTTTCCACCAAGAAGACCCAGTTATGGAATTTTGGATAAAATTTAATTGGTTTGGGGCTCTCTATCAATTTTGTTTTGTTTTGGAAGGTATATTGATTTTTGTTCCTTTATTTTTATGTGCTGAAAGAAAAGGCTATTTTTCCTCTAATAAAACAGCACCAAAGGACTTCTTATTTTTTTCTGGGAAATTTAAAATGAACAGGCTTAGAGATTGTTTGAAAGTAAAACTATATAAGAATATTTTATTATCTCTTTATCCAATCGAGATGCAGATATACAGGAAATAGCTAAATGGGTTTAATGATTGCAAGGAGGTTTAAATATTGATAAATAACATTATAACTATCTATTTTGCATGTGATAACTCTTGATTTGCACGTGATTGCCTCATGGAAATAGTAATATTTTGATTACAGGATTTTCAGGGTTTCTCATCTTTCTGCATGCAGTTACACATGTGAAACTATTCTTATCTCCATCTACCCTAATATTTTTTCTCTTTAATTGACTGTTGTATTATATGCCAAAAATACTGACCTTCAAGATTAAGTGGGGTATTTTATTCTGTCAGAGACACATTAAGGACTTCTTCCAAGTCAGTTGCAGACATGGTGATGACTCAATTCAGTCTTAGCAATGTAGAAGGAATAGCAGGTTTGGCTAGAAGATGAACAAAGAATACTTTCCATGTTCATGTGCACAGAGAAGTGGCAGCAGTAATGACTGCATCTAGTTACTATGGACTGAATCCAGACTTTCGGCCTGAGACAGCAGTTTATTGTTTTGTTGAACAACTGGAAAGTAGAAAGTCTTGTATTCCCTTTTCTACATTGTGTTAGGATGTTCAAAGAATCTGCTAGGATGGATAAAAGTTTATACAGGATTCCGGTATAAACTGGTTTTGTAAAACAATATAGAATCACAGAATCATGGAACCTTTCAAGCTGGAAAAGACTCGTAAGGATTATCAAGACAAACTCCCTGTTTCCTGCAGGACTACTTGAAAGTAAATCTTGTAACTAACTGTCATTGCAGAGACATTCCTTGAACTCTGATGGGCTTGGTGCCATGACCACCTTCCTGGGAAGCCTGTTCTTGTGCCTGGCCATGCTCTCAGTGAAGAACCTTTTCCCAGTCTCCAATCTGAATTTCCCCTGATGCGGCTTCATTATATTTCCCTGAGTCCTATTGCTAGGCTAGTTAGCAGTGCCTCCCTCTACAAGCAATTTGTTCAAAGCTTTCCTTCTTCCTCCTTCTCAGCCCCAGAGTCACTAGCAACCTTTTTCCTGGATTGACAGAATTAACAGGAGTTGTTGTAACATAACTGACAGTTAGCAAATGTCACCTGAGTTCTCATCAATTATTTCAAAGGAAAAATTAAAAAAATTTTTACTCTGTACCAGAGGAAGATACAGTGCCAATTTTCAGAAGCATCTCCAGATCAGCTTGTTTGTTCTACAAAAGATGCTGGGGTAAACTGTGGTTTCCACTGCCACGTTTCTCCTGAAGCTGTAGCTCATGGAAATTTAACATTTATTTACACCCCCATATTCAAATAATAGTGTGTATATGTACTCATCTACATAGATGAGGACCTTTCTCTCCTTTCTATCCTTTCACAGAATCTTTCCACTGCTCCACCAAACCCAAATGATGTTCAGAAACAACTACTCTTTTCTTGTTAAAGACAATTCTCTTATTCCTGTCATATACATCAGTGTTTTCTTCATGGACCCCACGCTCATTAGCTTTCTCCTATTTCTTCCCCTCTCACCTGACTAACAGAAATGAAAAGTGATTATTGCACATCCCACAGCTATTATTAGAGGAGGCACATGAAGAACAAGAGATATTTAATAGCTTTCTTTGAAGTTTTATATTAGCCTCTATGGAAGGAATGCTTGGTCAATTAAAAATCTTTGTAGCCTCAAATTACCTGTCAGCTATCCCAAAACACTACCAGTATTTTAACAACGTTCCTTTACCTTTTTTTCAGAAATGCTTTTGATAAGATTCTAATTGACGTATTTATGGAAGCAGGTTGAGTAAATAAAAATGAATTTAATGCTTATATTTACTAGTACATTATCAGACAGATTGAAGTGTTCTGTTTTCCAAGACACTTCATTCTAGAATTAAGCAATTTCTTTGCTTAATTGTGTAACAGCTCACACACTCTCATTGTACAGTTATCATTGTGAGAAAGAATTTGCTGAAGCAGATATCTAAAAACTACTGCCAGCCAACAAACCTTCAAAGTCACACTTTCCTCCAGAGAAATTCACTGAGTCATCATAGTATGACAAGTGTGTGATTTTTTCCTAAATCCAACAGCTATTGTAAAACACTAAAATTACAGACTTCATTTCAATGACACTGGATGGGACTGAGGTACTTGAGAACAGAAAAAGTTTAGATGTAGCTGTTGATGCTTGTGTTGGGCTCTGATCTGCCACGAGGAGCCCGATAGGTTGTCTTGTGAGGGACAGCCTTTCTTGGAGTCTCAGGCAGGTTTTAGCCACAAGGTACTAGGATGCAAGCAGTGCCTAGAATCTAGGCTATCAGCTCTTTTGTGATTTTCTTTGCTTGCAAAGTACCTTCTTGGCTAGCAGAGAAAGAGATGGGGAAGCACCACAGAGGATTTTCCACAGATTCTTTATTTCTTCTATGAAGGGGTCCCAGGGCAGCAAAATCCACTGGGTGGGGTACAAAGGGGGCTTTTGTAGGGTCAGGGTGTCTTGGAAATGGACCAATAATATCAGGGATACTAAGGTTAACCAACCACCATGTATTTTAGGTTAAAAAGACCAATTGTTAGAGGAATTGAAAATGGACCAGTAATTTTCCTAAAAGATAAAGCAGGGGTTTGCAAAGGAGGGAATATTTCGAGTATTAGTCATTCTAAGTCAACAACTATTTATCTAAGGAATTCTGTTCCATGGGGCCCTCTCTTGAGGGTCTGCTTTTTCTCCAGAGAGGGTCTCTGCTCCCTCCACATTTAGATGGCAAGAATCGAGAAGAATTAGACAGCAGAAAGTGAAAGGAAAATCCTGAAACCAGAACAGAA
>VXBI01013608.1:84820-95027 GCA_013397375.1 Toxostoma redivivum
AAAAACACAAAACAAAAAAAAAAAAAAAAAAAAAAAAAAAAAAAAAAATTCAAACACACAAACTGAAGAAATCTGCCCAATTTGAAAAATACATGATGTGGAAGAAATAGGAATTTTATTATAGCGTAGAAATAATTCTGTGTCATTTCCGAAAATATATAAAAAGTATAACCATTTCAAAATTGCAAGTAAAATCTTAGGAGGAAAATACCTGGAAATTGGTAAGTTAAATCTGTATCTCAGTTAAATATGATTATTATATTATAGAATTGCTCTCTTACACAGTACCAAAAATTTGTAAAACGTTGCAAACTGCACACCTTAAAGTAAATATGTTTCTTCTCATGGGTACTTTTAATTTCTATTCCAGATGTTAATAATGGAGAAATCAAGTAGTACTATACACATTCAGCAAATGAAAGCATTTCTCTTTAACTTTTTTCTTCTGACCAATTTTCTCAACCAGGAATCTGCTGGCCTGTAAAATCCAGACCTCTGCTTCATAACTATGCAGCTTTGCATTTCTGTCATTTATTCTAATGGCCAAAAAGGACAAATTTCTCTGTCCAGAAGGTCACACAAAACCTATTGCAAGGACTGAAGCTTTCCTCTTGAATGGAGAACAAGAAATGGTACTCTCCCTATTTTATTTAGCTATGCAAAGGCTATCTCTCCCAGGTGACCTGACACAGACCTAGTCAACACCATCCATAATGAAAATCAATGGCACCAAGTCACTAAACAATTACTCCATCTTCTTTAAAAATGCACAAGTCTTCAAAAAAACAAGGATTCAGAGACTGATTAATTTGCTATTTGCTTTGGAGATTGCACAAGTTGCATTATTTAAGATGTTGCCTTTACTTCGTGTTCTCAAAGGATGGGCCAAGATCAAAGTCTAATAGAATGTTGTGTTTCCTAAACAAAAAAAGTGGTGGCTAGATGACTAGATGATAGGAAATACAGATCTGAGCCATGGTTGTGGAAGTTTTGTAAATACCTGTTTAATAAACATTTTTCTTCTGAACACAAAACCCCCAGTTATCTAGCTTTTCAAGTTAGATAAAAAGCTTTTTTCCCCCAAATCTGAGATTATATTAAAGGAATTTTAGACAGAGAAATTTAAATGTCAACCCAGAAAAATACCAACAAAAATAAATAGAAATTGCAACCAATTTTGACTAGAACCAAGTACTAAAGAACCCTTTTTAAAGATGATATTTTCAAAAGTGTTTTAAACAGTGAAAATTTATGTAAAAAAATTCATAAGCCCTGTCTAAGATAGCAGGGCTAGAAGCATCGATAGAAGTGTAGATAGAAGTAATAAATAGTTTCCTTGGAAGAAGGATGTGCTGCTTCCTTCTGCAAGCAGCAATATAAAGATTTTGAGAATGTTAATGATCAAAGTTTGCCCTAGCTGGAAGGAATGGTCCCAGCAGGGAATGGAGGAGGCTTTCAGTCTCATTGAAAGTCCAGTTTGTTCACTTCCTCCCTGCTTAATTTCTCTTCTATTTTTTTTAAAGTATCATATAAACGACTGTGGATCTACTCTTCACACTGGGTTTTGTTTAACAGTGGACCATATCCTTTAAACAGCAGCTTCCTTTCCTATATGCTTGACTTTTGATATCTATTCTCTACATTTGCCCACACCATAAAAGACAGAAACTAGCATAAATAGTAAGTACTTATGTATACATATATAAATATGCTAATATATATGAATACATGTATGTCTTGTATATATTGCACATATGCATCTATCCATATACACTATAACATCTATGTCATTATTTCATTTTCTTTTTTTCTCTAATTGTTTTCAATTCTTTCCAGAACATTACTATGCCCTAAAACAGCTCATGTAGCATTTTTGCTATTATAAAATCTCTTCTACTATTTCTATCATACCAAACTTCTTCTGATTTTTCATTTTTAGCTTGGATACTAGACCCTCAGCACAGAAATATGTATTTGGACAAACTTGTGCTTTTGTGTTTGAGATTATTATATCTTATTCTTCACCTTTCAATAGATGCTCATTTCAGTAGTTGGTGACTTTTCTGTGGGAACAATTCTGTAACCATTACAAAGGCATCACTTATGTGACCTGATTTCTTTAATATCTGACAAATTTATTTCAGATTCATTATTGTGGAAACAGGGATTGATCGTAGAATATTATTGGTTGCAATCACTGAATTAGGCCACAGACGGGTGTATGATTACAATGAAATATCACGTGTAGCAAGAAGTCAAGACAACTTATCATCATGGTGTGGCATTACCAGAGCCACCAGAACTACCAGAGCCCTGATGCTGGGATATATTTAGACATCTAAAAGTATTGATCATGCACTATGCAACCCTGTTATGAAATCAATGAGAACTGCTTGATTATCAAGGCTTTTATAAAATCAAGCTGTCAATTCAGAGACATTGATGCATAAATATAGATTAAGAAATCAAACTTTAGGCACCATTAAAAAGAATGACACTAGGAGACAAGCATGACAATATCAAAGGACATGCAAATCAAATCAAATTGACAAGAATGCTGTTTCTGACACAGATTTTAATGACTTACTCCACAGTGGTAGGAGAACCCAAGAATGTAGTTTCTCTCCTAAATCAATTGGTCCGTGGCTCATATTACTAATACACATCCTTGATATGACACTGAATGCAGTTTTCAAAATAAGGGTATTTCTTATTTTCTTTCAGAAAGCCATAGTAGCTGATTTGTTTGTTTGTTTGTTTCATTGGTGTCAGTTTGAGCAAGTGCTCTTGATACTTTCCTCAGTTAAAATTATCATTGTCAAAAATCGAGGATCTTTGTTTCTTTTAAACTCTTTTAAATAATTCATGTACAAAAGGAACTCTAAGTCATTCCTCAGAATAAAAAATAAGTTGCCATTAGATATTTGTCAAATTGATGCTTCTAGGCAGCTGTCTAAACTAAACAAGAGCAGTGAAGGAACTGTGGTGACATAACACTTTGTAAGGGTAGCGTAAAAGCCTCAAGTACAATGATATTGCAGGACTAATCCTGTAAAAATGAATGTATTGCAGAACTGAAGCTATAAATCTTACGAGAAGTGGCTGAGGGAACTGGTGGGGTTAAGCCTGAAGAAAAGTTGGATCAGGAGGGACAGCTCCACTTCCTAGAACTACCTTAAAGGAGGTTGTTGAGAGCTAGGAATTGGTCTCTCCTCTCTGGTAACAAGCAACAGGATGAGAGGAAATTACAAGTTGCATCAGTGAAGGTTTAGATTGTATATTAGGAAATTTTTCTGCATTAAAATGGTTATCAATGGTTATCAAGAAGAGACTACCCAGGAAGCAGTTGTGACACCATCTTTAGAGGTATTTTAAAGAAGTTCAGATGTGGCATTTAAAGACACGGGTTAGTGATGGACTTGGCACTGCTGGTTTGGTTGGACTCTATACTCTAAAATGTCTTGTCCAACCTAAACAATCCTATGACTATGAATCTATTTACTGTGTGCATAATCCAATGGGATTTCTCCTCTGTTACTAGGTGCACACATATCTGATCCAGGGAAATGCCTGTAACTGTAAGATTTTTTTTCATACCAGATATTCTTAGTAGTTGGTTTTGCTCATAGAGTCAGTAAGAAGGAAATCAGGACTGATTCTATTGTTGGTTAGGCCTACACAAATACAACAAATTTCTCCACAGATTGTTCTAGATGTCAGAACCTAAGGAAGAGAGGAAGTAAAATACAGTATGTATCTCAGCTAGCTAGACTGAAGAAAGAGAAAGAAGTTTTTCCTTTAAAAGACATGACTGGGACTTTGTTACTGCCTTTTCCATTTTTCTCCCTCAGTGTTTCTCCCTCTCTGTTTGGTGCCCTAGACTTTATTTGCACTGCCCCAGCTCTTCTACACAGGGCCTAAGCTTGCAAGAAAAAAAAAAAAAAAAGCTGTACATTCAACTTTAAAAGCTGAGTTGTCCCACGTGATTATCCTCACACTTTGATGGAGAAATTATTTAAAAATTTGAGTAGCTTTCTGAAAAATCCCATGGTTTTCCCAGGCAGGTAGGTCCCACGATCCCAGTGCTGTGCATCCAGGCACTTGCCCGGGATGCAGGATGCTTGTGGGGAAGTGCTCACCTGCACGTGTCCCACAGGGTCTGTCCCCAGCCCCGCTGCAGAACCCCTGCCCAGGTGTGCAGGAACAGGGGACACAGTCTGGTTCCTGCTGGTGCCTGTGGACAAACAAAGTGCGAGTCCCAGGAGGCACACACCACGCTCTGCAGCCTTTCTGTTGCACTTTCATGCAGTACCCAACACAATCTTAATTGAAATATGTTACAGAATATTTGCAGTATTTGTATTCTGCTTTATATTTGCCAGTTTTTAGCGTCTTAACCTTTTTTTGTTGTCCTGAAATACTAACACAAGTCAATACTAATGAGGTTATATGCAGAAATTTTAGTGTGTGTTCATATTGTAGCTTTTCTTTGTAACTGGATCAAATAATTTGCATTAAGTTTAAAACTTTATTATGAAGTAAACCCTAACTCTTTGTAACTCTACATTACACAGAAAAATCACTATAAGACTATATAATTCCCTTATTTATGAATGGCTTTACTATCATCAGGAAAGAAGAAATAATTAAAAACAAAATTAGAAGTCCCAAACCTATCAAAACATTGTAAAAATTAGCAGAACAGTGTGTCATAGAGCCTCCAGAAGTTCTACTTTAATGGAAGATTGATTAAAAATTAGAAAGCACAAAAATGAATTGCCATTTCTAAGGGATCTATACACTTCAATCTAAATATACTTTTATATCAAGAATTTTGTAGCTTGTATTTTTCTTACATAATTACAATATAGACCAAAAATGTTCATGACAATATAATGGACCTGTCATGAATACATCACAATCTTGTGTTTCAGCAATTCAGGATAATGTATTTAGTTAGTTTTTCCTGGCAAGTGGTGCTTTTGAAATTACTTTTCTTCAGTGGAAACATCTGAAAAATAAATATCTCAATATGCTTTTTCATCTGCCTTTGCTTTTTTTAAATTCTGGGGGCATTATGGTTTGTTAAGGAAAATGACTGATCTTCCTATGGGCATTCACATATTTTGAAGCGGTGATCTGAAACCAGACTAACTGAAAATATTCAGAGTAGGGTGGTCTTTACAAAGGTGCTGTAAAACTGCTAGACAATTATTGTAATTTTTTTCTCATAGTGGATAAGACACATAGAAAGAAATTTTTTTTATTAACTGACACGATGGGGAAAGAATAACTGATACTATTCAATGAAGGTGTGTTAATGAAAATCAGGCCTTAAAAAAATATGATTTTATCTCTGAGTCCCAAGTAAATTTACTTGTGTATAACAAAGGAGACTCCTAATATAGCTGGGTAAAATTAAGGTGAAATTACAGATTCCAAGGTGTAGATCTTTGCCTTGCTTCTATAGATCCTGTATCGATGATCTTACTTTCCAGAAACACAATTTTTATCAGTATCCTGATTTCATCACAAAACCTCTCTCAATGATTTTTGAGCAGTCTTAGGAATCTGGAGAGGTCCCAGCTGACAGAAAGCTGGTGAACATGTCACAGTTTTAAAGAAGGGCAAGAAGAGTTCCCTGTAAACTATGGACCTGTCAGTCCCATTTCACTGCCTGGAAAAGTTATGGAGAAGATTATTCTGGAAGTACTGGAAAACATCTGAGGGGAAAAACAGCCACTGGACACAGACAGAATGGCTTCATGAGGGGAAAGTCCTGCTTACCAAACCTGCTTTCCTTTCATGACAGGATAACCTACCTAGATGATCAAGGGAAACCAGTTGATGCAATCCTTTTGGATTCAGTAGAGCTTTTGATACTGTGTCCTTCTGGACAAAATCTCCGTTGTTCAGCTGGATAAACACATGAAAAGATGGATGAGCAACTGACTTATGGGACAGGCACAAAGAATTACAGGGGCCATCAGACTGGTGACCTGTCACTAGGGGGGTTCCACAGGGCTCCATCCTCTGCCCTGTGCTCTTCAGCAGCTTCATAAATGACCTGGACACAGAACTGGAGGGGAAACTTAACAAGTTCACAGGTGATATGAAATCACAAGGACCTGTTTACTCCCTCAAAAGTGGGGAAGCCCTCCAGAAAGACCCTGACAAATAAGAGAGCTGGGCAATCACCATTGTGATGAAGTTCAACAAGGGAATGTTCCAGATTCTGCTCCTGAAATGATGCAACCCTGGATGTGCAGATAGACTGGGGAATGAGATGCTTGAAACAAGTGATGTGAGAAGGGACCTGTGGGTCCTGATTTACTAAAAATTGAATAGGAGTCAGCAGGGAGGGCCACCTGTGTCCTGTGGTACATCAGGCACAGCATCACAGCCGGGCAAGGGAGGGGATTGTCCTGCTCTGCTCTGAGCTGGGGCAGCCTCACCTCCAGTGCTGGGGGCAGCTCTGGGTGCCACAACACAAAAAAGACATTGACCTGTTAGAGAGTGTCCAGAGGGTAACAAAGATGGTGAAGGGTTTGGAGGGGAAGCCGTGTGAGGAGTGTCTGAGGGCATTGTTCAGCCTGGACTCTGTTCAGCCCAGAGGAGACTGAAGGGAGATCTTGATGCAGTCTTCAACTTCCTTGTCAAGGGAACGGGGGGTAAGGTTCTGATTTCTCTGGTGAGCGGTGACAAGGACCCAAGAGAACATCATGAAGCTGAATCAGAAGAGGTTTATGTTGGGTATCCTGAGAAGGTTCTTCACCCAGAGAGTGTTTGGGCATTGGAAAAGGCTCCCCAGGGAAGTGGTCACAGCACCAAGCCTGACACAGCTCAAAGAAGTGTTTGGATAAAGCTCCCAGGCACATGGTATGGCGGGTCTGTACAGGGCAAAGAGTTGGACTTTGTTGATCCTTGTGTGACCCTTCCAACTCAGCTTATTCTGCAATACTGTGACAGAAGTTTTTGTACTTGTTCATTTCATGTTTCTTTGTCGCCCCTCTGCTTAAAATGGGTTTTCTCGCATCTGTAATGTTTATACCCACAAACATATTTTCCATTTACAAAGAGTGACTAGCAACAGATGAACTTGTTGGTTTTCCATAACCAACCCTTTGCAAATATAAATATAGACAGACAACCTTTTAAGAGACCATTACATTGCACTTTCTTTTGGTAAACCATGTCAACATACATCTTAATGCTAAGCCTGTATGGTTCACTAAAATTAAAGTAATAAATCAATATTGTGACAGAAAGTATAATTATCATCAATTTTAATCTTCTGTAGCAAGTCATTACATAGCTAAATCTCTTTCTGGTGTTTAAAATAGAAAGGTTGCTGGGATCCAACAGTTGTTATGACACAGGCCTGAAGGAGCCTTTACACCCCAAACTGTATTTAGTATGTGGATCCTTTTCAAACAGGGCTGTAAATCTGTCATGTATTTCTTATTATTTGTAGTAGTGCCGTCAATCATTGATGTGATAATCTAGGACTAGGAAGAGTGTTGTTTTGTATTCCCTGGCTTTTTCTTTCTCCTGTGGAAGCTGCTGCCATGAGCCACAGTGCAGACTGACGTGTAGGTCAGCCTCTGAGGGGAAAGCAAGTCAGTGACCTGCTGACCTCTTTGCTTCTGTGACCTGAGTGGTCCAGAAATGTACAAAGAGGACCATAGCAGCCCCTTTATCTTCCCCTAGAGTAGTGTTGCAGGAAACAAGGAAAGCTGACCCTCTGCTGACCCCTGACAGTTGTTCCAAATGAAATGAGTTAGGGGCAGCAGCAGTGTATGCAGTATGTACAAGCTGTATCTCAGGAACCCACTGACAAAAAAAGAAGCAGCAGCAGAATTGCTCCTTATCTTGAGGAAGCAATGCCTGCCTGGGCTACTGAAGAGCTCATTCAGTTTCTTCTCAGCCCTTTGTCCTAGGCTGAGCCAGAAGTCTGAAGAGAACCCACAAAGAATTCCCTAATAGATATTATGGCATGTCATGACCGCTAAATCTCAGGATAATTCTGCAAATAAACAAGGTGTTTTAGAGGTGTGAGTTGATGTGAAAAGGACTGGTTCTAATACAGTAGCAATAAATGTCTGATTCCTTATGAGTAGGGTTTCCAAAAATGGGTTAAAGATCCAGATTTTCATCTCCATCATATCAGTCTCTAGCCATGAAAAAAAAAAAATCAAATCCAAAATGTCTCCTAAAATGACAACCTGCCTGCCCCTGACTGTGAAGCTTCTGAAATCATGCTGAGCATCTCATTATAGAACTCTCAACTATGGTTGGCTTTCTGCCTGAAATTTACTTGTGCAAGTTGACTGATAGATTCAAGGAACTGCTTTTTTCTTTTACACTGATAAATGACAGCTTCTGAAAAGATTGCTTTGCAAACTGTCTATGCTTATAGTAGGCCAAAATGTCTTCCTCGCTGTTCAGGTCTGATATCTAGAGGAGTACTTATAGCCAGAGGATGAAGAAAGGGGAACGTAGTAGAAAGTAGTTCCAGTAGACCCATTTTAATGCAGATTAAAATGGGTCTTTTTAAACATTTTTAGTATTTTGGCCCCAGGCTTCATCAAAGGAAAGCAAAAAATGCACCAGATGGGTTTCAAAATAAAAACAAACAAAAACCCAAACAACCAAATCTAAAAACACCAAAACCCATAAGCTAATTCACAGATATATGCATATAACTTTTTTGGCTCAGCACTCCCAAGCTGCACTCACCCTTCTCACAGGAAGCAGCAGGTGAATGTTGAGCACAGAAAGTAATTTATCAACTCCTTTTGGCAAAGACAAAAGTGGTGCAGGGTATCTGCACTACTCTTGTCAGAGTCTGTTGATTTCACTGGTGCCCCTCAAAGGAAAAAGGTAAACATTGATTCAGATTGCAGTCTTGCCCATTTTTCTTACACTCCTCTTTTACAGAAGGACAAAACTTCTTCATTTCAAAATTGCTTCATCCTCTTATTTCAGAATATTACCTAAACACATCTTGATATGAGCACTATCTTGTGTGCAGTGGCAAACCAGAACTGACTACTGTTACGATTCCTCTTAGTAAAAAATAAATTCTTATAGAGATGGCTGCCTAGTAAAATATTGCACGAATGCATCTGGCAGGAGATTATGGAGAAAGTATTAACAGGTGAATTTTTTTCCTTTGCTTATGCACAGGAATAATACTGATTTCTTGTAAAATGGATAAAAGAGTCTTGAAAATTAAGAGAGATTTAATGGAAAAGAAAAGGGATTAGATATTTAATGTTAGTTCTATGTTACTCTTTTATTGCTGCTAGACATTGTAAAGTTTGCGTAATATCAAAGGAGAAGTAAGGAACTATATTTTTAAATTTGATTTTAATAGCACCATTCCCACTATACATACTATAATTTAAATCACATGCATGAAATGTAAAGAGAATTTAAACTTAGACTTGCAGATACTACAGCTGTATTAATCTTTTAAAGTGAAACCAGTTTACTGTCAGTAAAATATTGAAAATAATGTCAATCTCAAGATAAATTGTACTTTACAGATCCATGAATTAAACTGAGATATCCACATGAAAAGTGAATTATATTTCACATAATTTTGACTTAAATTTTTATTTTCAAAAATATGTATTAAAAACATCTAAACACTCTAAATATTTATTAGATATAATATGGTTTTGCAAATGTAAGTGGTACAATTTTGTCTCTGACAAGACACGGTTTTTACTCTTTCCCTTCCACAAATAAAACTATTTTTTTTCAAGAGAATTAAACTGAGCTATTTTGATTCCAACTGAGCATTTAAAAGGGTATACTTTAAAGTTTACAGACAATACAAATCATGAACTGATTTAAGGACCAAACAGTTTATTCCATGCATTTTCTCTCGACCCATCTTTTCAGCAATTTTAAAAGAAGTTTATGAGGAGGCTTTGGTATTATGTTTTGCATTTTTTTAAATTATGTTTTTACTCTGAAGTAGCATATTTGAATGTTAAAATGCTTTCATGGAAGATTAATGGTGCAGAAAATATGCTTCTTCCATTGATTTTGGGAAAATTTATTCTATAAAATCTGATTACTGGTCTTTTGGAATACCCTTGTTTGTTTTGGTTTGTTTTTTTCGGGTTTTTGTTGTAGGATTTTTTTGTTTGTTTGTTTGTTTGTTTTTTGTTTTTTTTTGGGGGGGGGGTTGTTT
>VXBI01013608.1:95199-132975 GCA_013397375.1 Toxostoma redivivum
AATAATCTGTAAGATGTCATTAAGAAGAAAAACTCACCTCAATAGATATTCTGTGCAGAATGCAAACCATCCTTCTGATAAATCAGCTCTATTCTCAAAGTGACAATTCTTACTTTCAGTCTCAGCTTGTACTGCAGCGCAATAAATTAGGGGAACACAAGAAAAAGCAGAAAGATACCTCAGAAGGCAAACTGTAGGGGTAAAAAAAGGAAGCTGTATATAAAGCTATATATTCTCTACGTTGTGTAAGGATTAAGAGTTTTGTTCTAAAATTTAGCTACTTCTATTTTTTGTCTATGTTTTTGTTTCTGTAAGTCCTTAGCAAGTATTTTCGGTGACGTTAATGAAACTGGTTGGAATGAAATAACACCACAGAAATCTCTTCTCCCGCTCAGCTCAGCCCAGCCCAGCCTGTAAGCAGTCTTTGCTTGCAGCAGATGTTTCTGCTTTCAACTTAATGGAGATAAAACTATAGGTAATTGTTTTAATTACTGCTCTGGGTTCAAGCATCCCTACAGAACATAGAAATAGAAAGAGCATCCCTACAGAGCATAGAAATGTTGCCAGATGATGTCCCCAACAAATTACTGAATTTTGTGGCAATACCACAACAGGAATTTTGGACTGCAAACAACCAAACAGGTTTATAAAGGCATGATGATTGACTGAGTGAGTGTTTGAGGGATTATCTGACCATTATGCAAAGAGGGGCAGTGAGAGCTGCCACATGCCTTCAGTCCATGTGGCTCACCAAGCACAGGGTCACTCCCCATGCACTTTGATTGAGCAACTTGGACATTTAGAGCGACAAAGAAGAGCATTATGGTCTGGCATGATCTGTGTTTTTGCCCCTGCCTCTGCTGATGATCAGTCAGGGTCAAAACAACCCCTGAATTTTTTCTAATAAGAATAAGTCTATTTGATCCTCTTTGTTTCCTCTGAAGGCACAGATGAATTTCCATTATTTTTTTCACTTAAGGAGCAGAGATTTGCCTCTGATTATTTTATTAGGAAAGATAGAAGAACTAAGCTTTCTGTTTAACAAAGAGCACATAGATTTTTACAGTGGGATGCCTTTATAAATGATTTTTCTGAACTAGGTCTATATTTTAGTTTTCAGGAAGTGAGAGGAATAGCCAATAGCCAGAGAACACAGTGAAAAAAATACTGTGCTAAGTGATTAGGGTAATTTTTTGTCATCTGTTTTTAAAATTCTTAGTAGTGAGTTACCACCAATAAGAATATTCTGAAAATGTCCCTTATTCTTTTCCTTTTCTTATTTGGTCTTCAGTAGATAACAAATCCTTTATCAGCAAATTCTTGGACATCAATGAACACAGATGGAAGCAGGAGGATTCTTCTTATTAAATCTATCAGCATCTGAATGATACAAAAAATGCAGAAGGCATGTATTAAATAAAGCTGGAATATTTCCTTAGAGGAAAGAAAGGAAAGCAAAGCTCTCAACACATGATAAAAGCCAATCACTTAATTATCACAACAGGCAAGTTTTTGCATAGTGAAAGATCCATGACTTGGCCTAAGATTTTATTCCATGTTTAATGTCACGTCTTTAACCACGTATTTTTCTTTAGCCCAGTCTTCCCCCACTGCCTTGTAATACAGTGAAAATCTTCATTGAGTTGTACTGCAGATGCAAAAATATCTTTAAAGGGTCTTAAAAGATCAGTTCTTCTTAACCATGGTAATGTTCCCCAAAAAGAAAAAGATGAATAGGTCAGAGAAAGATATCAACCTGAAAGTATGACCTACAGTCTGCTTTCATTCTGTATTTCATCATGACTGTACAACAACAAAAACAACAACATTATTTTATCTTTCATAAAAGACTGCCATATAGTAATTCTGTGCTAATTACTTATCATTAATATTTTTAGCTGTTATATAAAAGCAAGTGGATTTTCCTGTCTTTTGTTTATCAGAGGATAGTTTAGTAAAGATGATCTGACTGAGAGCATCACTAATTAGGCACAGCTATAACCTAATTTTTATGAAGCCATGGAACTGAATGCATTTAAATGCAACTAAAAATTTATGTGACTTTAGGTAAGTTTAGGGTGTGATAATTCATACTCTTGGAGTTAGATATATACTCGGTATTTTCCTGAGTTAAGACTTACAGGTCAAAAATATTGTTATCATTATTTTTCAATACACTAACACTTTTTACCAGTTTATTCTGTTTATAGTGCTTGCTTGATATTTCCTTCACATCTGCAAATTATCCAAGCAGCAGCACACAAACAAAGCACTGTCTTGGCAATGCTCTCTGGGGGAACTGGAGGAGGAAGTATCTACAGACTTTTGTATCTGACTCACACAGGGAAAATATTTCTTGCCAGAGTAGCTCAAGGGCTGAACAGGTAATGAGCTACTTAGAACACTGTCTTTTCCTGATTATTTTAATAGTGTTAATTTGAATATATACACATGGCAACATATAGAATATGACAATAATCTTTTATTTAGAGCTTTGACAGTAAAATCTAATTACATCACTTGGATACTCAATTCCAAGCAGTTAAAAGGATCTGAAGTTTTATGAAGGACAGAATAGACTATGCCAGGTAAGGCAATATTTATGTTTAAGCAATTGAAAGGGATTCTGAATTTTCTCAACTGTCTACCAAATCAGTTTCATAAAAGAACAAGGTTAACCTAGTTTCTTGGATTCAGTTCTCAAGTTCAGCAAGTTATCAGAGATGTAAGTCATGCATAAAAATTTTTATCAGTATACCTATGGTAAATTACAGAGAAGAAAAATTCTTTTACTGTTTCACCAGTACTGAGATTATGGATATTGTTTAAGAGAATTTTTCAGGTTTGGTTTACATATTATTCAGTATCACTTTTGGGTAATTCTGTTCCTTCCTTCACTCTCTTTCCATCTATGAAGAACTGAGAACAAAATTTCAGTTATTCCTTCAAATAATTTGAATAATTAGTATTTCCCTAGATAACTAAAAGTTACACAGAACCAAAGCCTAAAATGTGAGAAAGAGAGCAAATGATGAAGGTATGACCCAAAGAAAGAATATAAGAACCTTCATACAAATTTTGAATCTTCATTTTTTCAGTTGTTTTAAGATATAATTCCTGCAAATATTTTTTGACATGAGCACACCACACTTTAAATATTGAAAACAATTCCTTTGTATTAACTTCTTCCAAGGAACTTGCAATGGTCTCCTGGTGCATTTAAACAGTACTGCTGAGCACAGATCTGTTTCTTTCGCAAGATTTTCTAATAGCTCTAAAAGTTTTAAAATAAATAGTGATATTTTAAAAATCTAAAATTTGTGGAAGAAGCATTCAGTGAGTGAACACACTATGGCACAATAGTCCATGATACTGGAATGCTAGTATAATGCAGAATAGTATGGAAAGTATGGAATGATAGTTCTCAGGTACTTATTTACAGCCTATCTTACCCTATGTTTGAAAGTCACCAGTACTCCTCAGGATCAGAAGCTTCTGTAAGCTGAAATGCCTAAATGTCTTGTTGATTTTTAGAAGGTGGTACTGAATTACCTCTCTCTTTTCATACTGGAGTCTTAACAGCTGTGTAGGCAGAATCTTAAAGGGGCACAGAAGGGCCCAAAACCAAGGACTGTGTTATCCCTGCTTCTAAAACCATACAGCGTTTTTATTTCTGTTTATTTTGTTTTCTATCCTGTTGGGCAGCCCCTTTCTGGCTAAGGTAACTTCAGCCCTTGGCTTTCTGCCTTGCTTTTATGCCTTGGCATGTTTATACAACTAAGTGCTTGAAGAAAGTCACAAACGGGTATCACAATAAATTTTTTACTCTCTACCAACACTATAGATATAAAGATAGCGGTTGAAAGTCTGTAGTAGATATCTTAGTTCTGCAAAAAGTAAATACTGCAAGTACTGCAAAACAGGTCTTTGATCAACAGAGAAAATTTCAGTTCAAAGAATAAGGGCTTCATACATAGTTTAAGTGCATGTGAATAGCTAGCTAGTGCTGTTAGTTAGAATCAATGAATCTCCTTTTACTTTTTTTTTTTCTTTTCCTCCTGTAAAATATAACCAGTTTGCTTTGATGGGTCCCCTTTCCAGATGAAGAAAAAAAATTGCATTTTTATTTGGTACTTACTCAAGTAACAGACTTCCACTCCATTCTCTATTTTTATTGTCCAGAAAAGTGCCTGGATTATTCTTCATACAGTTATCAGGATAATCAGATTTATTCTAAACACTGGGCTACCCCGAGACCTATCATGATACCAGAAGTTATTGCAGAATTATTTCTAGAATACTATATTTTCTTCTTTGACCAATCACAGTAGGACTCAGAATTCTCTGTTTTTTGTTTATTTGTTTTGTTGGGGGTTTTTGAAGGACCAAGGAAATCTAGTAATATTCCACCAGGTTAGTAGTACCAGTGGAAAGATGCTTTTCTTTTTCTATCTACTGCAACAAGCTAATTACTGTACATGTTTGTTTGTTTGTTTGATTTTGTTTCCACAGAATCATGTAATTATAAACTAAATATAGAATGGTTTGGGTTGGAAGGGAGCTTAAAGATTCTCAACTCCGATCTCCACTGTGCTGGGCAGGCACACTTTCCACTAGATCAAGTCCTCAGAGTCCTATCCAGCCTGGTCTTGAACATATCCAGGCATGGGGAGTCTAAAACTTCTCCAGTCAAGCTTTTAGAGTATCTCACGATCTTTACAGTAAATAATTTCTTCCTAATATATAATCTAAACCCACTATTCTTCAGCTTAATTCCCCCTTGTCCTGACCTTGGGAAAAGGCCCTCTTCAGTCTTCTTATAAGGCCCTTTTAGGTACTGGAAGTTGGTGTAAAATCTCCTGAGTCTTCTCTTCTCCAGTCTGAACAGACTCAGCTCTCTCAACCTTGTTGAACAGGTAAGTGCTCCAGCTCAAATCAATTTAATGGCTGTCCTGTGGATGTTTTCCAACAGGAAAACATCTTTCTTCTACTAGGGACTTCAGACCTGGACTCATTACTCCAGTAAAGCTGGACAATAATTATCCTTCACACTGCACAAATCTTTGATTAAAACTCTAGTTCAATACTGGTGTAGCAGCTGGAAATTGATTTTTTTCTGCATGGTAGTCATCACATTATTTAAAGCAACATACTAAGTCCCACGGTCAATCCCTCCCTATATCAGTTTGATACATTTTCATACTATTTCCATACTATTTCAAAGGGACTGTTTCAGGTAATAACATTCTGGATGGTCTGATCTATACAGAGCCTTGTTTTTCAGCTCTCCTTCTAGGGGAAGCGCACCAGACATCACCATCAGAATCCAGTTCCATAATCAAGTCACTTTCACAGGAAGTGAAACTGCCTGGAACAAAGTAGAATTATTTAAAACAGATATGAACATAGTTTATTATTTAATCACAATCAGGGTCATACTTGGGGAAAAGAACCACAAGCAACAACCTACAAAACCCAAAAAACACTTGCAAACCAAAAAACCAAAAATCCGAACAACAAAATATATTTATTTTTAAGAGTATTATGAAAGCCAGAGGATTTAATTGGTCTCATTTGACCAAATTCAGCTACTTTTTTTCTTCTTCCCTGTTTTTTACATTCTACACTCTCTTTTGTATGTATTTGAGAAACAGTTGAAAGTCTTGCTGCTAAATATTAAATTGTCCCAATGAGCCTTCCACTGCTTAGACAAGCTTTTAATTTCAAGTTTCAGTATTTGTTTTCATAGATAACTGGCTACCTTTACTATAGCCAAGCCATTACCAAGCTTCCAGCCTCTGTTTCTGTTTAGAATGATTTTCTTTACATTTTAGCTTCTACACCAAAGTTTTTGGTATCTGGTTCACAAATCATACAAAAAGCCCTCTTTTAACCAAGCTTCTGAGATGAAACTGACATTAGAACAAGAGATATTAACCTATTTTAATTTCTAAACCCTGCTCAGAGGTAAGCATAGATTTTGAAATCCTGTTCCTCTATGAGGAGATTCTCTCATATCCCATCTTTCAGCATTAGTAATGGAGAAGATCCTGGTGTTCCATATTGATGTTATATAAATATATGTAAATAAATATAAATTTATAAAAATATAATAAATATGAAGTGTCATATATAGAAAATATCTATATTCTAGATAACACAGAGTAATTCTCTTCCCTTCTCCTTCCCATTCCCCTTCCCTTTCCCTTTCCCTTTTCCCCTTTCCTTTCTTCCTCCTCCTTCCTTTTTGTTCATCCCCATGTCATATCACAATTTCTCCTGTGTGGAATCTGCTCTCAAGGCTTTCCTTTATGTGTGTGTGAGTCATGGTTTAACTCCTGCCAGCAGCCAAGCCCCTCCAGCTGCTCATTCCCCCACCTGTGGGATTAAGGAGAGAATCTAAAAGAGTAACAGCTGGAAAACTCATGGGTTGAGATAAAGACAATTTAATAGAGACACCAAAAGCCATGCACATAAGCAAACAAAAACAAAGAAGGGAATTCATTCAGCACTTCCCGTGCACCCACAGGAATTTAGCCATCTAGAGAAGAGCAGGGCCTCACAACATGTAAGATTGACCTGGGAAGACAAACATCATAACCCCAAATATCCCTTCTTCCTCTTTCCTCCCCTACTTTATATATTGAGGAGGATTTCATATTATCTGAAATATCCTATTAGGCATTGAGGTCAGCTGTCCTGGGGGCATCTCCTCCCAGCTTCCCATGCACTCCAAACTTCCTCATCAGTGTGGAAGTACAAACAACAGAAAAGGCTTTGGCTCTGTGTGGCCCTGCACAGCAATAACAAAAAACACCTCTGTATTATTAACACTGTGTTCATCACAATTTCAGAACACAGCCCCATCCCAGATGCTGTATAGAGAGCTAGCTCACCACAGGTAAGACCAACACAGTGCGTCTTCTGCCTATGCATTAGAACTTTAACTTTTGAACAGACACAATACCTTCCTGCTGTTAAGATATTGCCCAATCAAATGTGAGATCATGACATCCATGCTCTCTTAAAACCAGTGGAGAAGTTTAATACATCCTGCTGCCCCAACATGAAGGCCAGCAGCTTCTCTCTCCAGCCAAGAGATAGCCTTCATTCTGCCTTCAGCCCTAGTGAAACACCATTTGAAATTAATTAGGAAAAGTATTTAACCAGTTTTAAGACTCTTGTTAAAAAGGACAAGAGAGAATTAAGCTAATGGATAGATTTGACTGTGTTTTTTTTCTAGGTTTCTTTTGGCCAAATGGGAACTAAGCAGAAGCAGGCACTGGAGAGACAAGTTTGTGCAAATGTAAAGACTTTGTCTAATTGCAAAGAGTGTGTAATTTCTGCTGCCAGGCAGATGAGAAATAAAAAAGAATACCTATAAAAGAAAAATAATTTCTAGCTAGAGGTTTGATGCACTCTGCAATACAGCACAAAATTTTAAAGACTCTGCAACAGCTCACACACATTGCTGTCAGCGTTGATATGTATATAAAGCTCCTTTTGTGTGATGGGGCAGTATTATCTCATCTTAATAAGTGAATACAATGTTAAGCCAAGTCAGTCCCACTGCCCTACCAGCTCTCCTGCTTTTCCTGCTACCCAAAATTCTAAAACATCCTGAGCGTAAGTATTATCCACTTCAGATGTTGTTCAGTCTGTTTCCTATGTCTCTGAGCAATTAGCATTCACCAACTGGAACCTAAGATTTTGTCTGTTTTTGTGGCTAGTATCCTGAAGTTTTGCTTTGCCAGACCATGACTTATACTAGCTTAGGTCAGTGTGTCTGAAATTATTTAGGATGCAGGAGAGCTGCAGTTGGCAATAGCCATAAAATCAACAGCATTTATTTAGACAAGACAGATTGTTTCTATTTAGAAGAGCTGAAATCATGCTGGTACTCGGTTTTAAGTAGTGATGTCTGTGGCCAAAATAACAATTCTGCTCTTGAAAACTGCAATATCATTTTGAGTGTGCAAAGGTGGGGAAAAGGGAAAGGCTGGATTGTAACTCCTAAGATTAAAAAAGTCAAGACCAAGAGCTTAGAATTAGAGGAAATCTCCTTTGGGGACTGCAAGAGAGCACATAGTGACTAGTTTGTAGATTGAGTCACATTTGAAGAAGAGTTTAGCTGTTGTATAATTGAAAGTACATAGCAGATCCTCCTTGTACAGCAAAATTGTTGCTCCTGGGATAGCTCATCACGTGCCATACATGCCTGTGAAATAAGAGTTTGAAAGCATAACTTCCCAGTGTACAAACCTATACAATATATAAAAGCATAATGCACCACACGTTGTACTACAGATGTCTTTCTAGATCACTGGGAAGGGTATTTACTAGTGACATTAATGCATTCAGAGGTCCTAGATCCCAAATTTCAGACATTTGATTAACACATGAGATTTAAGATAAGATCATCCACTTCCATAGATTTATAGCAGAAATAGCATTGTTTCATTTTAACTTTACAGAATTAGAAAATAAACACACATTTTTCTGGAGTAGATAGAAAGTCTATCCACAGCTGCTTTGACATGAGAAGTTTAAGCACAGTACTAAGTGGTCTAATCCTGCAATGCTCTATGAGAACACATAGAGCAGAAGGGCAAGAAAATGTCCTTCTACAGCTGACAGAGTATTTCAAGTGTGTTTTGAAAGACACATTACACTGAATAAATTTAACATTTTATTATGATTAGCATATCAAATTTCTTTTTTTTTTATGGGGGGAGGGAGGTACAAGTAAGCACAAATATATGCTCGCTTTTAGAGAAAGACTATATCATGTCATTGATTTAACACAAAAATTCCATATGCAAAGGTAAATGGCTAGGAAACAGTCCTGCTACCACAAAAGTATCCATCTTGGTAAGCAGATATATACTGAATTTCCCTGAGGGTTTTTTTCTTTTGAAAATGCCACTAACTTCCTGTATGAATACACATTCTGACTAAGAATCTACATGGCAAAAGATTTTCACAAGAGTATAACCTGGCTGAAACAAGTTTCCCCGTTCAGCTAAATTCACAATTGGCTTCTCAAATTACAAGAGGTTTCTTTAAAATTCAGCAATTATTCCCAGAAGGACATGCCTTTTAAAATAACTAGAGAATGTCTGTTGCTGACTCCAAAACTTCACCTTATCATGCCTGAGCAAGGGATAAAGTATTTATCATCTTAAGCAAAGCAGTGGTATGTTATAAAGAAATTGGGGTGCCAAATAGTGAAATTGTAGAATACAAGAGAAGAGTGTGGCATAGCTAAATGAAGGTGCATTTTGGAAGAAATAATGCCATGATGACATGTCATTATTTCTTCCAATAGGTTTCCTCAATTAACTTTGTGTTTTTGATGACCCTTTCATTTACTTTTATCTACATCCTTGTTCTTTCTTTTTGTTAAAAAGTGAAATATTCTTTTGAAAATCAGTCTTCTGTAGTGAGTCCGAACCAATTGGTTTCTTTTATGTCAACCTTTTAAACAAAGGAAAAAAGGTATAGGGCACAGAGAAATTATCAGGACAATTGAGCCTGTGTGATGCACATAGAGAATTAACATTGTTAGGTGAAGCTGTGAAGATAAAATCTCTAATCCTGAGAAATTTTTATTGTGAAATGGTTTTCTTATCAGTGAGGTTAATGAAGATGTCAGCAAATGGGATGAGATTTTGCCAAATGGAATTGCTTTCACCTCCAACCCAACTTGGGTAAGGTGTTAATCAGTACATTTATCTTATCAGCAGCTGAGAAGATGGCTTTGAAACTGGCCATTTATTTTTTTCATTAGGAAAAGCTGAAAAGATAATTTTTGCTCAAAATCCATATTATCAATGTAATTCTTCCTTCTCACTCTGCTTCAAGTGCATACTTTTTGCAAAGATATGGCAAGAATGAATGTGTGGGAAGTGGAAGGGTAGGTAAAAGGAATACTTGCAAATGTGGCAAAAATTTCCTTGCAGTTTTCAAGATACTCTTGAACAGTCTTTTTCGTTTAAAGTTATGAAAATACTATGGAAATCTTTGTAGGTATAGCCATGCATAAAACAGCAATTTCTCTTGCATTAAATATATAATATTACTACTTTAAATTATATTGATAGCATGACTTGATCAAGATTTGCAGGATCATACATGCCAGCCAGTATATTGGTTGATAAGCAATAAAAGTGAAATTTCAATTGACCCTGTGATTGTCTGATTCTGTTATTTTGTGAAAGACCTTAATTGTGCAAAGTCCTTCCTTCTAAAACTAGCTAAACACTTCCTTCTATGTGTTTAGGAATAATTTTGCAGTCCAGAATACTGGAATATATTGAGTTTGTGTTGCATGATAATTTCAGATAACTTTGCTACAGAAATTATATTGTCATTTACGTCTGCCCATCTTTTGCATATCTTACTTTCTTCTGCGACTGTTCCTTGAAATTAAGAAGATATGAAATCACGAGTGCTGATCAAATCCTGCTGCTGTTGAAGGAGGTATTACAATTAAGTCATAGATCAGATGTATTATATTTGTTTTATTTATGTTAATATAGGGTTCTCTCATTTAAAACTAACACACACACATGAATAAATTATAATTTTAAAAATGTTTGTTTGCTTTGCTCTAAATAAAATGCAGGGAAAAAAATAGATAACTGTTTGAAGGTCGTAGTGTGAAGGCAAACAAATCAGGGTCAAAATTCTAATTTTCTAGTTGTGAACAAGAGAGAAAAATATTTTTCAAGTATTTTAAATGGCTGGAAGTGGAATGGGAAGAAGTTGTTTTAAGGCTTCTGCTTGAAAGAGCATATAAAGGAGCACTCAGCAGAAAATTTGGGGAGATTTTCAGAGAAATCTCCCAAATAAGGCAGGTTGAACTTCTGACACTATTATCTACCTCCATTCCTTCTCTGAGTAATGAATATAATGACAGATCTCGTCCAGATGGGAATCTTTAACAAAAAAATTCATTCATGGCTGTCAATTACTGAGAAAAGTTGATCTAAGTAAAAAGAGATTACTCTCAAAATTAAAAAAAAATAAAATTAAGACTCCTAATTGAAAAAAACAGTGGTCTTGGGAAGCAGTAAAGTCATGTTTTGTCCCATTTGACCTACCAAAATTTCCAATTAAAAAAAAATTAATCTGGAGATGGGGCAGAGGAATAACAAGAGTCAGAGAAATGAAAGAGAATTACTATTCATTACTAATGGCTCCTCAGAGGAAAAGATGGCAATTTAATCTCATTTCTCCTTGCACAGCATAAGCATTACTTCTATGAGAGTATCTTGTTTTCCATTTTGTGCAGAATTGATTCTAAGTTGCTATGAAAGTGATTCGGTAAATCACATAGAAAGAAACTCCAATTTATTAAAATAATGTTTACCTTTAGGGATTTTTTGGAGCTCTGAGGCTCTAATCACAGTGTGATGGGCTGACCTGGCTGAATGCCGGGTGCCCATCATTACTACTCCATATCTCCCCCTCATCACCTGGACAAGGAAGGGAAAACAGACCAAAAGGCTCATGGGCTGAAATAAGGATGGGGAAAGATCACTGAGCAATTACCATCATGGGCAACACAGACTTGACTTGGGAAAATCTATTTATTCACTAACAATAAAATCAAAGTAGGATAGTAAAAGGTAAAAATAAACCTTAAAACACCTTTCCCCTCCTTTTAGGCTTAACTTCACTCTCGATTTTCTCTACCTGCACCCCAGCAGCACAGGGATATGGGGGAATGGGGCTGCAGTCAGTTCATCACATGTTATTTCTGCTCCTCTCTCCTCCTCACTGTGAGAGAGATCTCACACTGCTCCCCTGTTCCAGTGTGGGACATGGAAAACCATGGAAAAGAATCCTCCACAAACTTCTCCGGTGTGAGACACTCTCATGGGCTCCAGTTCTCCATAAACTGCTCCAGAGTGGGTCCCTTCTATGGGGTGCAATCCTGCAGGAACAGATCACTTTAGCCTGGATCCCCCGTTGGGTCACAAGGCTTGCCAGCAAACCTGCTCCAGCAGGGGCTCTTCTGTCCAGGGGGCCACAGGTCCTGCCAGGAGCCTGGTCCAGCATGGGGTCTTCCATGGGCTGCAGATGTATCTCTGCTCCCCCATGGACCTCCATGGGCAGCAGGGGCACAGCTGACTCACCCTGCTCTGCACTGGAATGCAGCAAAACCTTAAAACCTGCGGTGCCTGGGACACCACCTCCTCCACCTGCTCCACTCACCTTGGTGTCTGCAGAGCTGTTCCACTCACATTCCTTCTCACCCCTCTCTTCCCTGGATGCAGTTGTTTCTGTCCTATAACTTTTTCTCCCCCTCTTTAATACCTTATTCCAGTGGTCCTGCCACTGCTGTTGATGGGCTTGGCCTTGGCCAGTGGTCGGTCTCTTTTGGAGCCTGCTGTCAGTGGCACCACTGGATATGGCAGAAGCATATCTAGCAGCTTCTCACAGAAACTTGCACCCTTCTTGTAGCCTCCACAAATACCAAAATGTTGCAAGGAAAATCAGTAAACTCAATTACTACTATGGTCTTTTTCACTTTTTGAAAGACTGAAGTCAGCTCCTGAACAAAATTAATTATTAAATCTTGCTTACCACATGGCAGTGCATTCACCTGAGTAAAGCAACCCTTGAGTATAAGTTTGTCTTGATGGCTTTGAAATTTCCATCTTTAAAATCTTTGAACAGGCTTATTGGAAAAAAATAATGTCATATTCTGTGCAACATTATGCTCATAGATTATATATATTGCTCTTATACTGTTTCAATTATGCTTGGAAAAATTACGCTCATTCAGAATGATACTCATAAGTTTCAAGAAAATTTTTGGACACAAAGAAGAGCCCATAGAATATTTACACAAAAAATTCCTAATTATGGAATATCCCTGTCAATTTTCTTTCTTGTCTGCCTTTTGGTATGGATTCATTGAAAATGAAGCATCATTTTCTTCTCACTGTCCCCAAAGTAAAATGTATTTGGTAGCTTCTTTGGTCAAACTAAAAAGCAGAAAACCTGGTGTCTTTTGATACAGGTGCTTTTGTGACTAGAAGTATGTGAGATATATTTACTTCATTTTAGATTTATTCCACATCTTCATTATATGAAGGCAAAAATATAAATTTGATTCAAAGGGCCTTAAGAAAAGTGTGCACTAAATGAATTTTCAGTCCACTTTAATTTTCAAAGAGAAAGAGTGACAGAGATTGAAGGTCAGAAAAAGATGCAGAGAGAAAGGGGAATGACCTTAGTTTATTACACCACCACCAACAGAAAAAATATATATATACAAGTAATAATGTGTACATTTAAAGTGATAGTAAACATAATAACTTTAAAGTTAAGGGATAAGGTTAAGAACACAGAGTGTTTGACATGAATTAGTAGCTGACAGCAGTGATCAGGACGAAACTGACAGCCTTATGTTAGTCTGGTTGTTATTATTAGGGTATTTTTTCATAATTTTTACGGCAAATGAAATTAGTTGACACTGAAATCATAACTGAACTGCACAACACACTGGAAAAGAATCTGTAGCACACAAAGCAGATTTTCACAGTAGACATCATGGAAAAATTAACTGCTGGGTGGTCAGCTCACCTTGAAAAACTTTGTAAACCATCTATGCAACATTTTCATTATTTTCAGCTGTAACTAAGCTGTGATAGTCCCTGAAAGTTTTCACAAAGGCTTCTGTGTATTTCTGTATATACACACTTCCTTCATTTCCACAGTATTACTGGTCCTGTAATACTTTGGAGACAAGAGAGGCAAAAAGGACAAAAACTGAAACAATGTAGGATTTAAAGGAAAAATCACCACTTCTTGGTCCTGCAAATGGCTCTGAAGCACATCATTTGAGGTACACACAAGTCCTCGTTATCTGAACCAGAACAGGACAAGAACAGCCACAGTTAGATTCAGGATGTTGCTACTAATCTCATTCCCTCTCTCCTCTGACTAAATGCTGCCTTGATTCCTTTGCTCCTACTATTGCACCAAGTCCTTCCACCTGAAAATAAAAAGGCCAACACCGAGTTAATTCAGCTAATTCAGTGTTCTGTCTGATAATTGCCATATAAGAATAGGAGGGGAAAAATCTTCAGTCTCAGACTCAATTTAGTTTATATGATTAGGATCTCAAGTCAGACGTATATGGTTGTGTTTAGTAGCCCCTGAAGTATTTTTCTTCCTTGTTTTTTTTCAATGGCTTTGAGAACAACTGTAAAATTCTGGCAAGCATCAAATCTCACAGTGAACATTTTACAGCTTGTCTACTTAGAATGTGAAGTACTATCTTTTGTGGATTAAATCTTCAGTCTGATGGCTACAGTTTATACCCAGTATTTCTTGTATTAAAGGAGAAAGTAGATAATGTGTCTCTGTTGATTCTTCACTGTGTTCATGAATTTAAAGATATTTAAAATAGCCTTCTTCATGCACACATAACCAAAACTGAAATAGCAAGGTTACATCATTCCACTTCTAGAATCCATTCCATATAAATAACTATATTTCACTTTCTCTCTTTGGAAATAGATACCAGAACTGACCCTATCTTAGATATGCAGGTACAGTATATGATTGCATTCTTTTGTTAAAATACTTCATATTCTATTTTCTATAACTGCTACTAAAATTTTCCACAAAGATATATATCAACTCTCTAAGATTCCAATCCTATGTATAAAAGTCAGTTGCTAACCCTTCACTACCCAAGAAAGATGTGACTGTGTTTTGCTTGTATGAAAGTGACATCACTCATCTCTACACTGAGTGTCATTACCTGCTTGCTACTTAATTGTTTGGTGGCAATCTTCCTGCAACTCTTCACAGTTAGCTCGTGTGCTTACCTGCCTAAACAGCTCATAAAAAATTGTCTGTGTTGTTTATTCTTCCTTTATTCTTGATCTGCAAATCTTAAGCATATTTTAATTCTGAAAAATACCACTTTAAATAATTCCTTTAAATGTATAGCATTCACCACTTACTACTGGTAGCAAACCACTTTAAATTACAACAACTCAACAGAAGTGAACAGCCTAGGCATCCAGGAACTACTCTGCCAATGATCTGTTTTTTTAGCTGAGTTAAATTGACCTTTATCTTGCAAGAGATGGATTCTTGATCTTTTTGAAAATCAGACCCTAGCTAATTCCATTTTAAACACTTAAAAATGAAAATTAAGGCATGCAGAATTAAATTAATGTAGAAAATGTTGCATAATTATGTCCCTGAGGTATCAAAGCAGATCAGTAACAGCCAGGAACAAAACACTGGCCTCCTGAAGCCAGGAACACTGGCATCACATTGTAGTTGCTAACACTCCTGACTAGACCTTCCACCCACTGGGGCAAAGCAGCCAACAAAGCAAGTCCTTCAGTTAGGCACAGAAATTCCTCTTACTTCAAAACATGTAATCATGACAACCCCACCTTGCAATAAACTTCACAGTTATCATCATTACATACAAGTCCATACTATGGAAGGGAATGGAAAGGCAGCATTTTCTGCCTGGCTGGCACAGGACTGGCAGAGGATATGTGACCATTAGGCCCAAACTCTGCTCCAGGACTGAAGAGCAGGGGAAAAGCCACTATGACTAGCATGGGCTGTGAGTGCCTTTAGAGTCTGGTTAAAATCTTGCAACTCTTCAGAGAAAAAGGGAATCTTTGCTGCCTTGGCCTGATCATGAAGATGTTTGCATGAATACAGAGAGAAACAAAAAAAATTCTGATTCCATAAATGCATTATGAAAAAAAATACTGAAAACTTTCATAAAGTTAATTGAAAAAATGATAGAATTAAACCATTTTTACAAAAATTTAGGTGGCTTATATTTTATTGTTATAATTTTAAATTGAGGAGAATGGAACAATGAGAACAGAATGTCATAGGAACTGTCAGCTACGCAATGTTATAATGGGCACTATGCAGAAAAATTAGGGAGCTGGGACAGTTTTAGCAGTGCAGTGATTTGATTCCTTAACACCATTAGAGTGCTATATAATCAGATTTTGGATACTCTCACCTAATTTCTACTCTAATTTTTTGTACTGCTAAGGTCAAACAAATCTTCCTGGTGTATTCTGGAGCAGAATCAGACTCAGTGCTTTACTACTCCATCTTCATTACAACAATGCTTCCACGTCCATATTATTTTGTCTTCAGTGAATAATAACTGCTGAAAGGCTAACACTTAAAATTAAAGCCTCCTTTATGTTATGTACAACTCAGGTGGAGAAGTGTTTGTGAAGGTTTTCTTTCTCAGTGTCATCAGGGCCTGCAAAACATTAGACACGATGTCTATGGAAGGGCTGAGTTTGGCATTAGTGGCCCAACTGGCATGGTAGAGTGAAGCTCCAACTTCTTCCAATTTGTGTTCTGGTGAACTGTTCGGAATATTGACATGAAAGGAATGGAAGGCCTTCACAATGTCTGATTTCTGGGATCAACTCAGGATCTATGTTGTTATGTTTCAAAGGTATCCTGTCAGGTAAATACCTGGGGTAAATCTCCTAGGAGATGTCTATGTAGTGTAGTGAAGTAGAGACTTTCTGAGGGCTTTGACACTAGATGTGGCCAGGGAAGAAAAATACTTAAAGGAGAAATTTTATTTTCATTATCTGAAGCAGAGTGGGCAATTTCAATCCAAGCATGCACTCATAATAATCACTATAATTTCTAATGAAAATGCTTAGTGCTTAAGACTTTTTCCTTCAATATTTAAAAAATATCATCCTAAAAAAACAATTTAGCAAAAAGTTCATCTGCAATTTTCACAGTCCAGTTATTTTTGTCATTGTGCCATTTTCTGAACAATTGAGTTTTTTCATTCAATAATAGCCTTTCAAGCATGGTAATTACTTTTTATTGTGTTGCATCAGAGAAGCTGTGGTATGTTGAGGCAGTGATCTCCCAGCTGAAAAACTTGATAGCTCAGCTTTGGTATCATAGGCCATAATGTACATTAGAAAGATCACTATAGTTCATCATGCCAATGGAACTGGTATTGATCTTATCTACTCCAGCTGCATGAGGTTCTTGTCAGTGTTTTCCTGTGAATACATCCAGACCCTGTAGGTGCAGATTTCCTCTTGCTAGGTCAACTGATTCATGCAGATGTGATATCATCTGCTAACTTCAGGATACCTTCTCTACCTCTTCCTCCAGACTATTAATAAATATATTAACATGAAAAGTTCCATAATGGATGCTGAGAACCTCTGGTTGTGACCATTCTTCAAGCAGAATATAAACAATTTACCACTATCCTTGAGTCTGATGATCTGGACAGTTTTTTCAGCCCTCCAGAAGTGACTATAAGGATGATATGTGAAATCAGTCTTTCCAAAGTCAAAGTAGGAAACATCTCCTGATCTCCTGATATCTATGTCTTACCTCCTCACATGAATCTAGTGATCTTATCATGAAAGTAAATCAGGTTGGTCAGATCACCATTCACAAACATTCCTTCTTTATATGCCCAGAAATAACTTCAAGGGGCATGTGTACTGTGATTTTTGCACGAATTGAAGTAATGTGACCACTACTTCTCTAATTGTTCACCTTTGCATTCTCAAATATTACGCACTATTTGGCTTTCTATGCTGAGTGGAGACTTTCTCCAGCCTCTATGATTCCTCATAGAGACTTTTGACAAGCTCTTCCAGAACTTTGCATGCATCTTGTCTGGTCTCTAGGACCTGTAAAAGTATATATTTCTCTAGGCATACCTTATTCAAATCTTCCGCCTTGGAGGAATTTATTTCTATCTTAATAGCCGTCTAGGCACAAAGGTTTGTGAGACACTCAGAAAGACTCAAAGAAGCAAAATTTTGTTTTTCTCCCTCTTATCTGCATTTACTGTCACTACAAAACCTACATGTTTAGCAATGAACGTAAATAAAAGAAGCCCCTTATGTTGCTCTTGATGTCTGCTACCAGTTCTAGTTGAGCTTGACACCATTCATGCATGCCCAGAAAATGCTTCTAAATTCCTTTTTGTTTGTCCTTGCTTCAGCATCCTGCATGCTTTCTTTTTTTTGCACTGCAGTTGTGACAGAAGTTCTGTGTTTAGTCAAAAGGGTCTCCTGATCAATGTCACTTGCTTTCATGAGGATAAGATGGGCTGCTGTGCTTGCAAGAAGCAATCCTCCTTGATCTGACAGCTGCCTTGAGCTCTTTCACTCCAAAAAACTGTGCTTTCTTCAAGTCCAGAGTCTGTACTCTGCTCATCTCTCTCCTCACTCAGGATTTTGGAAGTCATGTTTCATAGCCACTATGGTGCCACTGTGCCACTAGTTTATGAGGTTTGTTTCATTCCTCAGTAGCAGATCCGAAACCATGTCAGCCCAGCCAGGCCACCTCATGTTATTTATTGTTAAGCAGCTGTTATGATCTGATTTAGACACAAAAAAAACTAAGAATGCTAAATGTCTGTGTATAAAATGAAAAGAACTAAGAAGGTCCAAAATACACCCAAAAATGAGATTGAAATCAAACGAGGTTAGATGTTGGTGCCAAAAAATTTATCCATTTGATTTAATAGTAAAAGAGGCAAAGAGAAAGAAAGANAGCCTCTGGCCAAGGCTTTTCCAGCACACACCCAAAACCTCTCTGCCCTCACCCTTTGGTGCCAGGGTCTGTGTGAAGCTGGCAGCTGACAGCCCCGGGGCTGCAGTCTCCACTCCAACACTCTAAGCTTGTAGACTGTGCCCATCCTGTGGGCACAATGGCCACATCCTGTGCCCATTTATCTTATCTTTGTCAGCAAAAGGTGTAGGTCCTCTCAGAGCCCCATTCAGGGTGTGGTGGTTATCTCTGCAGCTTTTGTAATACAGCTCTGCTATAATAGGCAAAAGACTTCCATGAAAATGTTTAAGTCATAAACTATATTATTTCAGTCTCTGACAGTAGCTTTCCCCAGAGCCCTCTTCGAGCTCCTGGACTGCTTGTGGTCTGTCTTTCCAGAAGATTTCAGGAACACGAAATTTTCCCAGGAGATCCTGTGTTCATTGAATATCAAAAAGGAGACCTAGTCCAATTCTATACTGTAATTACTCTGTGATGCTTATCAGTCAAAATTAGCAGAATTTAACCATAAAATCAGCAACTTAGATTATCTAGTGGAGTTCATTTGTCAAGGGAATATGAGTGTGCTATGACACCCTTACTAACATATTAATGAAGCAATTGAAGTTTACAATTGCCTCAAATATAGGAAATAAGTAACAGTCTGTATTTGAACAGTGACACAAGTCCTTTCGTAGAGAGCTATGATGGCCCCCTTGATACAGCTACAGAATTCAGCATGACCAACTGTTGTAAAAGTGTCAAGTAATATTGACTGGAAAACTCTAGTCATGCTTGCTTCTATAGCACTGAGGACAATTGGGCAGAACAGTTGCATTGTCATGCTTTCCATGCTGTTTTTCAATGAAGTTGGTAATATACTGTTCTGGACCCATTGCAAAGATTGTCTCTCAAACTCCTGCTTTATTTGTATCAGCAGTATGACTTCTTCCCCTATTCTAATAAAATATTTTAAAGTCTTCCAAATATATGCTGCTACCAAGATCTTAACTCATGAAGAAGAATTTTGCATTGCTTTCATTTTAAAAGAAATATTTGAGTGTGCAAGAAAATAACTAGTATAAACAGCTGTTAGGTATTTTTATTAATCTGTGTACTGCATGCCAACAAAGATGGTATGAGACTTCTGCTGCAGAGTATTTTTTTTTTTTTTGGTCATTTTCTTTATACGAGGTGGAATATCTTTACTTTTTTGTGCATAGACACATAGATCCTTCATTTGCCAATAAACTTTCTGCAAGAGATGCAGCTCACAAACATAAGTTCAGCTATCACACAAGACTCTATTATCAGTACAAGGAAAAACTTCACAGGTTTTAAATAAGCCTTCTACAGGAATTCTAAGTCCTCTCTGTCCCTGTGGCCTGTTCCCTGATCCTTAAGCTTCTTTTTCCTCCAGTCTTGAATTTGGGACACAGTATAGGAAGTTGCATATTACTACTGATGAGACTATATTGTATTTACCTGTGAAAAAAAAATCTTTGGTTTTATATTTGGTTGAACATTGGGGCCATGAAATTATAAAGAGGAAATTATACTGATGTCTTCCTGGTAATTGTCCGAGTCATTTTACAGCACAAACTTCTGACACCTCCACTGGCTAATATCTAAAATGGGTATGGCTCTATAAAGATATAAAATGAGGAATATTTTTTTGGCCAGGCACCAAATATACACATTTTGCTACCTCTTTTTCTTTGAAAATATGGTGCAATTCCAAATAGCACTTAACTCCAGTCATTGTCAATACAAATCCCTAATTCAATGGCTGAAACTTTTGCAGATTTAGTTTTTAATTTGGAGGTGTGTCAGTACTTCACAATCTGAACTGCATACATTTGTAGCAGGATAAATTAGTCAATGCCAGAGCAAAGGTAAATTTAGTACATACTGTAACTGAGTCAGAATTCCAGTTTTACTGAATCACATCATGGTCTACAGTCAGCAAACTCACATACTCTCTACTGGAAATTTTACATTACAGCCCTGTAGTACAGCACTGCTACTGCCAGCAGCAGGCCATTACATTTGCAGCAAATTTGGAAGGCTTAAGAAAGGGCACTTCTTGGGCTCACTCAGCTGGTAAATTTCCTGACCTGCCTTCAGCTTTGTTTTTGTTTGGTTTAGCTGTGACAGAAAACTTGTTAGTGAACCTGGTGTCTATGGTTTGTTTTACTTTTGTCTGTCTTTGGTTGCTACAACGATATTTTTACACAGAGAGATGCAACAAAGGGTGGATCTGTAAAGAATTAGATATTCATAACCCTAATTTAAACCATGCAGTTCAGAAAAAATCCTGATGACAGCTAAATTAGACTGTTAGGTTTTCACTTATACTATGAATAAATACTTGGCTACATCCATAAATATATACAAATACATATGGTCCTCTTCCATTCTGTTTGAACTTAACACAACAGTTGCAGCTAACGCAGAAAATGGACCAGGCATGCTACATCTCATTCTGTTATTTTATTTTCAAAACCATGTTTGTCATTTTTCAGCAAAAGGGATTCTATTTCAGATAATAAGGACATTTTGCTCAAAGCATTTTGAAGAAAATAAAAGTGATAGAAAAAATATCAGAAATAGATCGTTGTAAATTTCATTTTATTCTGGAGTGGTTCAAAAAAAACAATTGCTGTGCAATGGCATTACATTACATGTTTGTCTGAGTCTTTATGACAATTATTCAAAGTAAATCTCTTCATCTCAATACTTCAGCCACAGCTGGAAGCCAAATTGGGCTGAAGGACAGCTTGTCTCGTTATGTATTATTCTGAGCTTATAACCAAAATCACCTTTATCATTTTAATCTACATAACATTTTCTACAATACATCAAGCAAGTTATTCGTGAATGTGTTATGCATAGTTTCATGTAATTTATTACATAAAATAAATATTTTTTTCTTAATGGGGAGCCCATGTTTTTGAAAAAACAGGAAAAAATATCTTTACCCAAATATATTGAGATTTTTCTTAGGTTGCAAAAAGCAAGACCTGAACATCTCCACATAGAGTAAATTTTTTGCTCTGACCTAACACTAGTTTGAAATTTCCTAAAACTGCCATGGATTAGAAAAGTTTCTCATTAAAAAAAAAATAATGCTGGAAACAAAGACATATTTAGTTATTCAAGGAATCCTCCTGCCTCATAGGCAGAAAAAAGGATCAGGCAAATATAATGGACCACAGATTCCTTGCAGTTGCCAAAAATTTTCATCTTATAATGTCTGTACAGAGGTATCTCTTTCTCTAATACATAGTGGTGAGAACAAGAACATCTTTTAAGAAACCTATTCTTCTCCTCCCTCCTCATTTTGTTCTTTGAAAAGTTGACTTTGATACAAGAAATTGTGAAAGGCGCTCTCTATCCTAAAGGAAACAGCTGGAAAACTCTTCCATTATTTGTTGAAAACTCTTTTAAAGAGTTTAATGGTATTTTCATAAAAATGTGTCAATTTTCAAAGATTCTCCAATACTGTACAAGAAGAACTGAGAACTGTACTCTGATATCATGCAGCAATATCTTTCCTAACAGCATTTGCATCTTCAATGTCTACATATGAACTGGAGGATGGATAGTAATTACCATAGTCCAGCAATTCCTAAGTGTCTCTTTTAAAAAACTTTTGCCTGACAAGTTTGATACAAAACTATTTACATTTAAATATCTGTAAAGAAAAGTTTTTTACACATTACATGCATTAGGGTTTTCAGGAAGGTCTCACAAAACATAATGTTCTTTAGGGTTTATGCAGTATCTTAATATAAAAATATATATGTTTATGAGTTTGCTTATTCTTTGCCAGAAAGTATTTGGTACTATGCAAATATTTTGTGGGTGGAAAATTACTAAACTAAGAGCTATGGAAAAAGAGCTCATAACAAATTTCAGAATAAGATAGCACTCTTCAGCAACTTCGAGAGGTCAGTGAGGGTAGATATTTATAATTTAGATCTGTTCCAGCTATTTATGGTATTTCATATTCCCTAAACCATCTGACAGGTTCATGTCTGTTGCCATCTCTGAGAAAATTCCCAGAAGCATCAGCTTCTTCCATACCTCACACAACATCTGATACCTGAACTGCAGCCTCATGCAGATTGAAGTTAACTTGAATAGCAGCTTCCAGCTGAGATGTTCCTAATCTCCCTGAAACAGTGTGTGTGTGGAGATGTGTGGGGTGGAAGTACCTTCTTTAATGAAAAGTGTATTTGCAATTTGCTGATGCCAAGAGAAGGAAGCCACAGTGGACATGCAAAATACCTGTCCACTGCATCTTGTTTGGAGATGCCAGAACTATTGTAAGGAACTTAAGCAGCTCCTAGTCTATTGAAAAATCCACTCAACTTGTGACAAAGGAAATCAAGGAGGGACGGTGCAAAAATTATATGACATTCAAGAAGACTTTTAGAAGTGTGAAATTATGTTGGGTTTTGAAAGCTTTTCTTAGGCACATTTGTTCAAAAATCATAGATCCTCATTATTCAGATGTTCTGCTTCATAGACTTTTGTTATGGGCCTCGCTTGAACTATTTCTGTTAAAATGTAGCTTCTTACAGACATAATTTAAATGTTTAAATGTCTGGAACAGTAAGAGTTAATCATCAGCTTTATGTCAGCAAATAAATATTTTTAATGAAAATAATGAAGTTTCATCCATCAGACAAATGAGTGCACAAGAACTTGTTTTGAAATCAAAGTCAAGGATGAGCTATCTAGCAAAAAATATGCACTGAATATCTCCTCTTTTTAGACTTCTTCTAAAATATTTTTAAACTTAAGCAAGCTATTGAATTTTTATTTACAACAAATGCAGCTAAAAACCTGTTTTCAACTTGTATCTCACTGCACCAAACTAAGTTGTTCATAAATTTCAGAAAGCAGAGGAAGTACAGAGAAGTGTCAGTACAACAGAGGTTTTTCTCCAAAAAAAAGTGTTGCTGTGTTTGTTTATTTATGAAACATCCAAAAGCAGAAGGGCACTAAAAATGAAGGGGTTTTTTTAAAATGGTTGAAAATTACATTTTCTTATCACATTTCATAACCAGATTTTCTTTTCTTTCCTCTTTCTCAAGCATTACAATCAAGATTAAGAACTAGAAAGAATAGTTCGAAGAAAATGAAGATAATTAAATAAACAAGAACATCTGATACACACTTTACCAAATACTCATCTAATTCTGCCATTTATTAAGCAAGGTCTGATAAGGTAGTCAACTAGTTGTCCTGCATTGTAGTCCATAATGAAGATATTTTATTGGTTTGGCTTAATATCTTTAATAAAACAAGAAAAGCATGGACATTATATAATTTAATGTAACTTCTCTTATAGGCCTAAATATGACAACATAAAGAAAAATTGACTTCTGTTAATTCTGCTAAAGAGGTATAATTTTTGCTTCACTTCAAAACATGAACAAATAAAATTTATACAATACATTCAACAAAATTTAATAAACTCAAAATATCCTGCATATTACCATATTGAAAACTGGGTAGCTGTGGTAGATTAAAAGTGTCGTGATATAGCTGAGCAAAGGGTTACAGAATTCTAAGTTCCAAACTGAACTTTCATACGTGATGAAGTTAATAGTGACAATGTTAACTAATCATTCACTGCAGGGCAGCTTCTGTTAAGTTCATATTTTTGTAACATTCATACATAAGTTCATATTTTTGGTGGAGCTAAAGCTGTTAAATAAACTATTTGTGTTTTAGTAATTTGACTGCTTGATAGCTTAGCTATCGGAATAATGTTTATCTCTATTTTAATATTGAAGGCTGGAAAATATCGCAATATGTTCATGTACTAAATGTGTCTAAATAAATTTATTGTGTCATACTAAAATGACCAGATTTATGGACAAGGTTTTGTCGGTCATTTACCATTCTTGAAAAATCATTGGCTGCACTGAGATGTCACAGTTTGGCAAATAAAAAAAAAAAAGATATATGCCAGGTTAAAACCAGTGGCATAATGGGAGCATTTGACATCAGTTTGTACGAAAAATCAATATACTAGTAATTCTTTAAACCCAATCCCAGATCTGGAGCAGAAGTGAGGCCTAAAGCAGATTAGACTCAGTCACCAATAAATAAACATCCCTTACAAAATATCATTTCACTTTATTAGTCTTCCACAATTTGTTACTGTCTACAGTCTGATCCGCTGATATAAATGAGCACAGGTCTGAGGAATATTCAGTAGGAAAAACTGATAAAAAACAAAGTCTAGACCGCCATTTTTCCAGTCTATCAGAGTCTGAATAAATCATTAAAATATCTAATAAAATCCTTCATTATGGTGATTATGAATGAGGAGATCCTGAAGGTTTATTTGACTGAGGAATGCTAGTGGTTTATTAGTGAAATGAAAAGAGGTAAAGCTGATAGTGGGGCACAGTTGTGAGAGCTGTGTTTCCATTAAGTTTTGACTGTATTGAAATCCCTTTTCACTCTTAGCCACTCTTTGTTTCCGTTTTTTATTTTCTCTAAAGTTCTCCCTGAAAGAACCTCTGCAACATCTTTGATTTCACTGTTGAGCCAACATTTAATTTTACTGTTAAATGTAGAAGAATATATTCTCAGATCTTTGAATGACCATCTGTCATGGTAAATTCCCATCTTTCATAGAACCGCAGAATATTCTGGGTTGAAAGAGATGCACAAGCATTGTCAAGTCCAAATCCTGGCCTTTATAATTTTCTGCTTTGAAACACATGATTCATTCTGTCTATGCCCTTGGCACAGCACAACCTGTTTTCCATGCTTCTGTCTTAGGCAGTGTACAAGAATTTCCACTGCAGAGTTGTACTGTTGGTCTACTAGGCATTTTCTAGGTTATAACATTGCAATAGCAACAAGAGAATTTTTTTTCCACTTTAATATATTAGCATTCTATTAAAAAAACTCCCCCATCTTCTGCTGTAGAAATTTACAGTCAGAGAGGACTTATTATTCTTAAAATAGAGTGGGCAAATATTCTTTCATGGCAGTCACTGTTTTAGCTCAGAGCTAAACTGAGTTGCATATGACTAAAGGAAGTTGCGTGTCAGGTGAGTACTCCTGAACATCTTGCCATGTTCTGACAGGAAAAAAATCTGTTCACTGTGGCAGCCAAAGTACTCTTCCTTATCCTATCTAGGAAAAGTGTCACTGTGAGACATGCATCACCATTTTGTTGTGTTACTTAAGAGTAAGAGGACTGGTGTGAACCACAGTATAATGGATATTCTGTGTGCATATGTGTGGAACCATGCTCTGGCTTCTGCAAGAGAGATGCAGCCACCAGAAATAATTCAAGATCAAGGGGGTCCTCTATCCATCCCCCAGCAAGGAGGTATCAATTGTAAAGCAAGAAGCAAATGTATCTTAGTCCATATTCTGGGAAGCAAGCAAAATGTTTCATCCTCCTCGCTCCCCCAGGTGCCTCTGCACTATAGATCTGAGGTTTTGTATGTAGAAGACCAGCCTAAGGATGAAGTGGATGAAGGTTCAGTCACACCAGAGACAAAACCACAATCAGTGACATCAATCCATGATATTACAGCTGTTTACAAGAAGATGAAAAGATGGGGCTTAGTTGTAGATTTCCTCCTAAAGGGAACAGAGGGCCTGATATGCCAACAGGACCGGACCCATAGGAAAGTCTGCTGCCTCCCTGAGTTAAGGACCTCACCAGGAAGGAGGCTCCCAAGCCTAGTGTAGTCTTTGGACTACTGCCTGCTTCTGAGCTTCAATGTAGGGTGCAAGGAAGTGGAAACACATAGTCTGAGGGCAATCAAAATAATTTCAGGGCCTTTGGACATTTAGTATGGGAATCTTGGGCACAAGTTATTTTCTGCTCTGTACTTCTAGTTGGAAGCAGCAGTATCAAAAGAAACAGATGGGGTGAGTCTATTAATACATGTCTACATAGCTGGTGCCACCACCAAAATTTTGGTGTTTTGACAATGATATAGCCTATGCAGAATAGGCATGCTAGCATCAGACATCAGACATAATTGCATTGAGAAAGGAATTAATGAGATTCATTGGCAAAGCTTCAAATTAAATATGATAGAGAAGAGGGGCAATATCAAGCTTGTTCCTGGAAAACTGTGGGATAATATGAAAAGGTTATATGGAGAGGGTACTTGTGATGGTCTTCTGCAGATGACTCAGAGACGCAGCAGCCACACTGGGGCGTAGCTGCAGGCTTACAGAGATGAACCAATAAAAATAATAGAAACCAAGAGGAAAACAATTTTGATATTTGTACAGTTTAAGCCTGTATTACATTCACCCCTAAAATGCATTGGAAGTAAAAATGTAGTAGTTTTGGATGACAGCTTTTTAATAAGTGTACAATTAACTGTAGGTAAAAAATTGTTCCAAAACTGCGGGAAAACTGAATTTAGTACTCAGTGTATCCAACCACTTCCTGTGTCATACAGAAGTTCTGCCCATGACAGGTTTCTGTCTACTGTTTATCAAGCCCCAAAATAATCCTGATGCATATTCTTTTCAGGATTTTAGAGAACAGCCCCTCTTTATAAGTAAGTGACAGCAAAGAGCTGGAGTCTTTGTTTTTAGACTGCTTCATTTTCTTCTGCATGTTCCTACAAGAAAGGTATTGATCAGAAGGTTTCACGTTGTAGGCCAGCAGAAGTGCATTGATCAGGTTAATGGCACATCCCATGCTCACTTTGCTAACTATGGACCACAGAGAAAAGTGGAAAAGTTGCATCTGTAGGACAAATGAGCATTCGGACATTCTGACATCAGAGATACAGACACGGCTGTGAAAGCCTTTTGCAAATTTTACTCCAACACCTGTAGATATATATTGTTTCACTAGCTAAGAACTTGAGTTTTTAATTTCTTAGATTGGTCTTGACTATTTTGCCAAACACATTTAAATGACAGAAGGAAGTAATAATGATAAAGTTCATCTTCATAAGTGTAGTGAATACAACCAACTTGAAATGTTTGTATTCAGCAACTGTCCCTCATTCTAGAGGGTTGATGTTTTATTTGTCTTAAGCAGAAGTAGCGTAACAGGCGAAGAGATGAGAAGAACTTGTAATTTTAACACAGGAGTAATAGTAAAGGTAATAATGATAATTATTTAGTTTTCAGGAGAAGTTATAAATATCTGGTTTGTAACAGCTACTGTTTAAGGCAAAAAATTGAGTAGCAACTCTATTATTAAATGAAAGTCATATTCTTGTTCATTAAAAGAAACAATTGAAACAACTTCCACACAATGGCTCCAAGAAAAAAACAAAACCAACCAACAAACGCTCCCTTAGATTTTGAATTACAAAACAATACATGAGCCAGTTAAGAGCATTGTAAATTTTATTGTTTATTGTACTACCCAAGACATGTGAACTACCTATGTTTAAAAAGACATAACCTAAGAGAAATACATGATAAAAAGTTCTTTTGAAAACAATTCCCTTGATCGTAACTGTTTTTCCTACTTTTCCTCAACAATAAATCTTCTATGAGAACATGAACCTGGTTTTCAGAGGAGGCTGCCTGGACACTGGTGTAGAAAATGCAAGGCAAAGCTGAAGAAAAAAATCAGAAGACAACATAGATGAGCTGAAGGGTAAAAGGGTTCATTTTTCTTTTTCTGAACAAAAGGTAGGGCCAGGTACTGAGAATACAGAGAACAGTGGTCAGTATTGAAATCAGAGGAGAAATGAATTGTGGAATGTAGCTGGTGTCCTAGTTTAAGGCAAATTTGGGAAAAAACCTCCAGAAGGAGCCCCCAGAAAACAAACCCCCATGACTCCTCCCCCCTCCACCGGGTTCGGGAAGAATTTCCTGAGAGAAGTGGAAGAAAACCTGTTTATTTAACAAACAAAATACTCCCCAGCACAAGGAAAAAAAAAATGAACAGCCCCACATGACAAAAAACTGTTTCACCGCTCTGAGAGGATGACAAACTCAGAAGGTCTCTCCTGCGAGTGGTCGGCCAGTTATCAGTCTCCGGCGCTGGGGATGACTGCTGCAGATCACAAAATGCAGACTCCCGGTGTTTCTTGGTGTTTCCCAGGTCCCCGTCCGGAACAGGTCCAAATGGTGTTCAGGAAAAGGGAAAGAAAGAAAGAAAAAACTAAACTAACTAATAAGCAAAAGCAAAAGCAAGCAAGCGAGCAAGCAGCAGCCAGCAAGCAAGCAAAGCAGCCAGCGAGCCTAGCCTCCCCTAAACACAGACCATGGGGGAGGTGAGCTGGCTGATAACCAGACAAAACAAACCTTCACTTTCAGAGTCAGTCCTGAAAGCACAGAACATAATACCAGGCATGAACAGAACACACGATTGGGAAACAAGTACCATAACGTCACCCCAGGACACTGGAAATTTTGCAAAAAGGTCATTCAAAGTTAAATTGATGGGCTTGATATACTGAAAGAAAATTAATGTAAAACTGTAACAGGTGTACTCCACTGCGACCTCAAATCATATTTGTATGATTCCTGTTGTCAAGACACCACCAGACTGGTTATACTCTTGAAAAATACTTATTTCACCTATAATGAATGCCATTTTAATGCTATTTTTGATACTTATTTAAGCATTATTTTAGAAATTAGCTCTTCCCCTACCCCCATCAATTTTGTTTTCCTGTCTGAAAAAATCTAACCTGTGAAAACAAAATCAAAATGAAAAAAATAGGAAAACAGTCGTAATAGTCATAACTGAAAAGCATGCAAAGACTAAAATATAACTTACCTCTGCAGTTACTAAAAAAATATGTTAAAGTAATAGATTCAGTTCACTTCAAATAAGAATAAATAAATTCAAATAAATTCAAATTCCTGGGTTTTCCTCACAAGGAGGAAACCACTTCAAGTATTTTGAGAAATTACTAAAAGATAGTCATTACTTTTGAGGTTGGTCTATTGCAGTATAGTCACTGGTTGCAAAACTGACAAGAGTTTCAGACCAGAATGATATTCCAAACTAAACTTTATCCCTTGACTCTTAAGCATTTTAAGGTTCTGGCAAGATATCTTAATATTATTTATCTTCATTTATCTTTCTCTACCACTAACAGCTTATACCATAATATGAGGCATATAGCCTATAAAAAGGTTATATTTTTCTCAAAATTTACGTTAGTAGCTGTAGCAAAATAATATCCTTTATTTGAATTTGATAGGGTAGTGAAAAGTTGAAATAAATGGAAACTTTAAAGTTGCAATTTTTAATGTCACATTTTATTACTTCTTCACACAGATCCCCAGGTTTGTCATTCTCTGCATATATTAATGGAGTAGGCTTGATGAACCTCTCTTCTGCATTGTCATTTGAATTGCTGTATTTTACAATACAACTTTTTAATGATCTCTAGTTGTTTTTATGGTTATAACAGTAATGAGATCCATGATATGATGACATTAGCAATTTATACACAAGCTAGGCTTTCAAGGTTAGTAGAGTCCCCAAAACAATGATATTTCAATCTGTTGATTTTTAGCAGTTTTGGAGACTTGTAGCCAAAAGTCAAAGAAGGTGACATACAACATTGACAGCACACAAAGGAACAGATTTTCATGTCCTGGATTATTGTACTAGGAAAATGTTTTGAAGACTTTCTGATCGGTCTTGGTCCTGAAGAGGAAAAGGTCAAACTGGTTTTGGGCACAGCAGAATATTCTTGGGAGAAAAAGATGTATTTCCGTTTTCTTGCTTTTGTACAAGACTATATTTGCTATGACTTTTGGGGTTTTTTTTATCTGTGACAGCATTGCAGATTATACTTAGACTTTTAAGTTAAATTGCTCCACTGATCTCTCGGTTACTCAATCTACAAGTACTAAAATCTTTTGCAATGAAAAAAGTTGATTTGACATAGGCTTGACTGATTTTTTACTCATAGAGAAGCTCATACTGCTGGTGTTAACATACGTCAGAAATAATAGCATTTTCTCTAATTGCTTCAGTAGAGCAATGGAGGTCTCTATCACTCCAAGACTTTGAAGTATCTACTAATATGGAAACATATCAATGTCCTGTGGATTGGCAACAGAAGTGAACATTTCACTTTTCTCTCCCTTAGACTATTTTGCATGAAGTATGTTGAGTACTAACCTGCCTGAATACATTTTAAACATGTCTGTAAAATCACTGAAGTGTCCTAATTATAGTAGTGTGACCCCTAGAACAAACACCTTAGTAGCCCCTGTGTAGCACTTAGCAATGTATGAGCAAAAGATTCCAGTCTAATATACTGGAAAAGAAATACATATGGGCAGAGAGATTCTCATTCTAGACTTTTGTCCATTCGTTTTAGTAACTAGAAAACCACACCCTCATTAATCTGTGACAGTCCTAAACAACAAGTCTGAGGAAAACATGTCAGCTACTCTCATGGCACTTACAGCATATTTGGGGGATAAATAAGCCACGCTAATACTCTTTCAGATCCCAGCATGTTTGTGTCCAAGATGGGATTTTGATTTGGTTTACGATGGATGAAGAAGTAAATTTTCTTATGGGAGATGTCAATAAAAGTTCCATTTTCTAGACAAAGCCCCCTGTAAGTCTGTGTAATGAAAACATTTTTTCCCATGGAAGTGTTAAAATATGTATTTTTTTAAATTCATATTTTCTTCTCCCTATCTTCACAAAAGCCTATTATATATTATTACAGTATGTGTGGTGATCTGAAGTTTTCAAAACGTTAACATGCAGATTGAGCAAATCAAGGGAAAAAAACAAATAGTGCCCATAAGAGTGAATTCTTTCAAAGCAAAGAAATCTCTTGAAATACAGTGTTAACATTGTACTGATGAAAAATTGCAGTCTTCCTCTGTGGATTTCCCTAAACCAGAATCATACTACACCAGTAGTTAGAGAAAGTTAGAATGTCATCACTGAAGAAAAAACATAGTGCATAAATGTCATACCTAAGCTTTAGTAGCATCTTCTAATGCAAACTCTCTGACGAGAACTGAACAGTTCCACAAACTGATCTGTGTCCAGATATGATAATTCTTCAAAATATGTCTGTTAGGGAAAAACCAAACCAACCAACCAACCAACCAACCAAATAAATAAAAAAAGGCTTAATGCATGCTTACCACCTCCATTTTGTCTCAGGCATCCAGAATTTCAGTAGTGTCCAACAGTTTAGTAAAAAGATACTGGGTAATCAGAGATTGTGTTAGTCCGCTTTCCCTGCAAATTATATTAATCAAATTAGGCTATTTACTGGATTGTGTGAAACTAACACATCAAATTTTATGAAGAAATCTTTTAAGGGCAGTAGAGAGTGTGTTGAGAGTCTTCAAAATTTTTAATTCACTTTCAAATATCAGAAGAGAACATATGACCATTGGAGGAGCAGTCTCAAGAAAGCAAACTAAGTACAAGAAGACACTAAGAAACACAGTGAACTAAGGCATTAAATTAGGAAATTGAAACAATCATATGATGTCCCAGGACGAATAGTTGTTTATCAATAACCATGGCCTTCAGAAGCCTGCTGGACATTAACTACTGAAGCTCATCTTCCAAAATGGAAATTATGTTATACTACAGAAACCCACTGGATGTAAAAATATTTCACAAACACAATTCCCAAATGTATACTCAGCAAAGATCCAAGGATCAAATTAACTGGTGCATCTATACTAAGCACCTACCTTATTTCTCAAAGAAATATATTAAGACCACCAGAAGTTTTAAGAATGGCATAAAGCTATTAAAAAACTTATATTTAGTAGCTCTCAACATTGCTTTGCTTAACCCCCAAATTTTTCAGTGACCAGAATATCCCTGCATTTTTTTAAAACTCATAGATAGAAGCACTGAAAATCCCAGTATTTGATGAAAATATGTATCTAATGGTAGTTCCATAAAGAATATAAAACTACAGTTTTCAATGCTACACAGAAAGTACTTGTCAAATGCCACTGCATAAAAGGCACCTAACCTAGGCAGCAATGACAATGAGAAAGTAGGTGTTCCAATGTGTTTGGAAGTACTGCTACTTTCAATTCAACAACTCAAGCATGAAAACTTCTCCAGTTGCCTTGAACATAATGCCTCTGTAATTTGATGAACTACATTACAACTGTGAGGTAAAGAGTAAGAAATCAGTAAGACAGGCTATGGAAAAATAATTACAGAAAATTACGAGAAGATACAAAACCATCTTCTACCAACATATGCCAACATACAGGAGGCTTACAGGAGGGCATACAAGAATAGTACTTCATGACCATAAGCACAGATATAGGTAAGCCTGGCATTTAATTCTAAAGCTTGCATTCTTCAAAAAGACAAGCTCTATGTCATGAAAATTACAGTTCTAATAGGGGAATGTAATCAAAATCTTATTCTCTATGCTAATCAGGTTAAATTTCCTAACAGCAATTCTGCCATAAAAATTTAAGAATGTGTCAGTATAATGCACAGATTAAAAATAACAGCTAGAAATGTTACATAGCAATATAATGATTATTGAATTCCTCAAAAGAATGACAAAGAATTTCAAATTTTAGGGAGGAAGATTTTAACTCAAAGCCCATGAGCTGACAGAACAACTCTGTTGTTGAAACAGGACTGAAATATTTCTTTTGTTGTATATCCACTATTTCATCATGCCCAAATCAATCCAATTGAATATCACTGGACGATACTATTCATACCCTTTTTTTTTACAGGATACTGAATGATTAATAAATATTCTTCATTGCTGTGTAAAATAAAGTGCTTATGTTCAAATTAAAGTTAGGCTCAGGAAGAAGAACTTTCACACACAATTTTTCTGCTTTCCATGTTTCCTAAGGAAGAATGAACACAGTGGTTATAGGGCAAGTGAGAGGGATTGTGACCAAGATTTTGTCTCCTAGAAAAAAAATAATTCTTATTTCACTTATATGCTCACTATTTCTGTTGGAGTCAGTAAGCCAGGGGTCTCTCTTAATCCTTCAGAGAGAGATCAGAGTGTAGAGATTGAATAAAAGCCTTTGGATGGAATGAGGTATGTTAAGCCACTCACATACAAGGCAGAGGTGAAAGTTTGGGTTTTAGCATGAGTGAACAAGTGAGTAGATGGAATGAGTAAGTGAGTAGATCGGTTGAGTAAGTAAGTAAGTAGGATAAGTTTTAAATGCTTTTAGTGAATAAAGGTCTTAGATGCCAGAGAAGTAGTCCACGTTCTAGTGAAGGTTGAAAAACTTAATACTAGATGCTAGTGTCTCCGAGGAGGCTCCAAGAACCTAGCTTCAGACATAACAGAGCTACAGTTAAGAATACTGCTTACATTTCTCAATTGGAAGATAGGCCATGTACATAGTCTATATGTAGCCTGGCATGCTAAGAAACTAGAATTCTAATAGGTTAAGAAGTAGTGGTCTGAGTTTGCATCTTAGCTTGTTGGGAAGTTTCTATAAAAGAACATGCATCAGGGAGAGCTGGGGCTTTTTGCCATTGCTTTTGTTTTGCTTTGCTTTTGTTCCTGCTCTCTCGCCGCTGTCATCAACACCCAAGAAGAAGATAGGAGCTGCCCAGCTTCACTGGCCCTGCTGGGATCACCAGGAGCAGCTTCTGCTTCTGTCTGGGACTCTAAGCCAAAACTTAACATGGACTTTACTGTCTGTGACTTTTGCTTTGAGACTGATGTGCTTCTGCAATAAATAACTTTATCACAACTATTAACTTCTTGGCTTTTTAAAGAAAATCACCCAACAAGTGGGTGCCAAGAGCACTCAGAGGACATAAGCCTCACATTTGGTGTCTCATGTTTGGTGTCGCGTTTTACTTCATTTTATGAGGACATAAACCTCACAATTTCAAATTATTGCATAAGACTTTATGAATTTTTTTTCTGATTAAGTTCCACTGAAAATATGGAAAAATAGGCAATATATATGAGCTAGAAAGAGTAACTATAGAGTGGAGTGGTTTAATTCATAGTAACAAAATTAGAAATAAAAAAATCTCCAGTCTTTTATATGTAAAGAAGTCAGATAGGTAATAACTGATACAATAAACATGCACTATCTAAAAGGCATTGTATCACAAAATTACTAATATTCACAGTACACAGCACTGTAGCAAGTTCAGTAAATATTCGCCTGATCTATCAAAGGATTCTTTCATTCATCCTCTCCTTCTTTTATATTTAGATACATCAGCATATCTCAGACATTATGCCTTCATTTGCCTCAGAGAAATTGTATTCCACATAAAAAAAGTTTATCCTGGCATATTTGTACTTTGCTGATATGAAACCAAAATATTTTAAATGCTGTGTGTAGTCAATATTTTTCCCTGAACCTGCATAATAAACAAATCCAATCGATAATGGGGCAAGAATATCCTGATGCAAATAGGAAGGCGGCACAGAGAAATATAGAACATAAGGTCATTTGGGAAATAAAAAAAAGAGACAGAAAAGTTGAAAATCATCTTATAAGCAGGGCAGAATTGCAGATTCAAATAATGTTTAAATATATTTCTAGCACAAACCTTTCATTCCCATCTTAGAAATATTAACCTACCAGAATGGGAAATAAGGCCTACAATGCAGGAGACATATACAGACAACATTACTTCTTGGCATGGGGTGTTTTTATGGATATTTTTGGTCTCTTACAGACTCTCACAAACCATTTGTATTCTTTAAGCTTTGGGTCACATTTTGAGCTGTAACCCATAAGCACTTGTTTCAACTCCAAAACCACTAAATATTTCATCAGCCACAGATTTCCCAAGCATTTTGTATTGGAGTAATCAGTAAAGAGAAGAATTTATTTGGATTATGAGTGTTTCACAGAAAGTCAGTTTTACCAAGGGAGTTCCTAATGCTGACTAAGTAGGCAGAATTGAATTAATTCTTTTTCAACTCCATCAACATAGCAGGAATTCCAATAGAATAACTGCCATATTCCTACTGTATCAGTCATTCCTCTTAGTACTTTAATATTATTGTGGCAATATAAATTAACATTAAAATGTCAAGGTGACTAATAGTTATTTAATCTCCCACCTTAGAGATTTCTTGCACATAGACAGCTATTACCAGAACAGCAGATATTTCAAGTGTTAGTAATAGCAATAACAGATTACAACTCCTACTGTTCTGTTACTCTTCAGTGTTAGCCTAAATTCCAGACTTTGTCTGCAATGATTCTGCAGCTATGAGGAATAGCTATTTTAATGTATATAATAATTTTAATACATTCTTCGAAAAAACAATATCTGCTGGTTAGTTTTTTTCGCTCTCCTCCCTCTCCTCCTACCTGGAGGAGAAAGGCCAACATAGAAATGTTAAAAGTATTTTTTTCTGAGATACATCTTCCATTGCACATGATCTTCCTATAATTTTCTTTCCACTCGCTACACTACCATCAGGTCCCAAAAATTCATATCCTATTCAGTAGCAGCAAGAAGAGAAAATAAGCCAGCTCAAAGATCAATAATTTTGTATGAAAATTAAAGAAATGAGCATGAAAATTTATATGCGTCATATGTATATGAGATTTTTTAAAAAGTGAACAAACTCTTTCTGTCAATCCACTTTCAAGCTGTCAACAGTTATCTGTCAAGTTTGTCTAAAATAAACATGAAGGGAAAAAAGAATCAGACTGCATTGCTAAAGGACACTCTCAGACTAACACTAGACATTGTATCTCCAGTCACTTCTTGTTATTGAGGAGATTCTGGACAGGAAGAAAAATGTATGTATTCTCAAAATTATTCCAGCTTTCACTCTGGAAACAAAATTTTCTCCTACACTGCCCCTTCTGTACACTTGAATCCTGGGTGAGCGTGAGGCTTTCAGAATAGCATTTGTTATTTTTTCAATATTTTGCATATAATGTCATTTTCCCTTGCAATCATATGTTCAAGTCATAGGTTCATGAGAGACTTGTATTAAACGTTTCAGAAAACCCCATATTTTTTAACTGTAATCTACCATATTGCAGACAGAAGTGAAAACCAATACTAAGATTCAGATCTGCATGGCAATTATGGTATCAAACTATTTCAACAGCAGAAATGTACCATATTTTTTCCTTTAGAAGGAAGAGGGAAAAGTATAACAACTCTGCTATGCCAAAAAAGACCCCAAAAAATGAAAATCAAAACCAAACCAAACAAATAAAAATACAAACAAATAAAAACAAGTACAAAAACCAACAAACAAACCAAACCACTACCACAACAACAAAAAAAGCTGAAAGGATCTGTCAGTATAAACAAGAGAAAAATATCCTTAAGGTTCTTTGAGGGTTTTCTAAGTGTTCTGATAATCAAGCTGTTTTCTCTTTAATGTCTGGACCTGAGGAGTACTGAACAGGGGAGGATTCAAGAGGAGTCAACAGCAAGGGACAGAGTGAGCTCTTTAGCAGATCAACATCTCAAGGATTTTATGTTTCATTATGCTCCATTTTGACCCTGAACCAGATGTGAAAGGAACTTGAAATGGATCCAAACTTTATTCTTCTCTTTGGTTCATGCTTGTGGAATGAATACAGAAAGGGAGACAACACTTCGCTTATTGATACTAAAGGTAAACATTCCAACTTAGGAAGCAGCTAAGGAAACATATCTTGTTGATTATCACAATCCTGGAGAAAGTCATTCTGCCTATTTTTCCCCAGACAAGCGTTGGGCAGACATGGAACAGAAATGAGAAAAAAATTATATTATCATTATTTTCCCTTCACACAAAAAGTGAGGATTATTGTGCCTTCTTAGATTCCTGTAAAATGAAGCCAGCAATGTTTATAAATTTCTCTTCACTCACTTGACAGCCTAGAATTATAAGAGGCTCAGCAGGATCACCATAAAATCATATTCTAATATAGAAAAGAGCCAGTCAGAAAAATTTATTCCAGGACACCAGCTGAGCAATGAACTTTTATCTTGTATTTTCCCCAAAGATTTTCACTTCAGTCACTATAATTCATAACTCATTTTTATATATTATAAAAAAAAAAACAAAACAAACCTAAAAAAACCCAAGAAAACAAAAACAAAAGCAGAACTGTAAGAAAGACAGACAGTTTTATTTTTCTTTACTCTGTTCATTCCTGCAAGACGAACATCTCTAAATGTTCTAAATGTCTTTGTTCCTTTTACAAGCCAAAGGCATTTGGCTTTTTTTTTTTTTTTTTTTTTTTTTTTTTTTTTTTTTTTTTTTGTGTCTTTGAAAA
>VXBI01013608.1:132984-156116 GCA_013397375.1 Toxostoma redivivum
TTTTGCAATGAGGTCCATTGAGAACAAAAAATCATGGACAGAGGTGAGCATACAAGCTCATCTGTTCTACTGCTTTAATTCAGTTCCAGCATGAGATTTTGAAAATAATGTCCCACTTGCCACCATACCTTCTTCTTTAATTCCACCACAGAGCAATTTTTTTCAAAACCAAAAACTGCATTACTTTTGGTTAAATATAAAGCAGAAGGTGAGGTCCATCTGGCGATCTGTGATCAGGCTTCCAAAGTATCACAAATTTCTGGGAGGTGCACCAAATCTTGGAAAATTATTGCTATCAGTTTCGAAATCACCTCAGAAATAGTATTTTTCTCCTGGAAAACAAAGCATAGTCATCCCTATAGAAAGCAACCATCACTAATTTACAGACCATTGAAACTGTGAAAGAGAAAAAGTAAAGACACTGTGAACTCAAGATGAGGACTAGGTTAACCTATATAATAAATCTTTGATGGACATTTTTTAAAAAAGGCAGAAATTTAGAACACCTTCTATTTTCCAAGAACAAAATGTCTTCTCATTTTGCCATACCACAGTTCCATAACATGAATGTAAGTTGGATTCTTTGAATGGTTGTTAAGAGAAAAGACATATTGTCTAAAAGGACAAATATTTTAAATTAATATCAATATGAGTTTTGCCAAATCCCTGTGACATTTACAGCACAAGACTACAGCATATTAGACAAACACCAATGAGCAATTCAGAACAGTTCAGGACAGTTACACTGGTAATGACATCCACCACCATATCAGATACAGCTGGGAAAAAAACCACAGATCATCAGAGAACAATGTCTGTAAGACATTGAAGAAGAAAATATTTCAAATCACTTGAAATATTCTGTTTGATTCAACATTTTCATCTTCCTTTCAATTAGTCATCAATTTTCTCTTTTTAACTTTATCCCTGTGTCATTGCTGGACCGAAATCCCACAGTAGCAGCACCTACTAACAGGCAGAACTGACTTTTAATGGAAAGATAAATTTTAATGCAGATTTTTTAAAGATAATTCTCCACTGTTAATAGTTTAACATCAGGTAGAACAAGGCATTTTCTTTCACATCAAATGTGAACCAGGGAATACCAAAAATGGACACATTTCTCAGGAAGGTAAATGCTGAGAGTGTTAAAAGAATATATACTGCTTCACTAAATTCAGTCACTTCATGTGTCATTTCCAAGCACCTTAGGAGTAATAGACCCTTGAGAAGTTCTAAGTTTTAATCCTATTGATGGAGAGCAAAATGATGATCTAAAATGCATGCCATAAGTGCATAATGAGTCAGATTCTATTTCATCACTATTTTGAAAGACAAATCAGACTTCTCCTTATAATATTTTCTTCCAATAGTACTAAATTTTTCATCACATTACTGTTAATTTTAAAATCCAACATATCTAGCCAGTAGAAAGAAGGAGAGGAATTTGTGACAATTGAACCAATGGAAAGAATGAAATTTTCAAGATGTTTGGCAAAGCAATCCTGGATTTGTAGCCCTACCTCCAGAACAGCAGCAAAGAAGACTCTTCCGCTCATATGATTTAGAGTATGGAGAGAAAACAACAAAAAAATTAATTACGGTTAAGAACTCTATTACTTAATAGTATAAAGCAAGTAACTCACAGTAAATGCCCCCTGCTTGATGCATTTTAAATCTCCTGTTTTACTGAACTAAACATTTCCTTGACAGCATTTCTTGATTTAAAGTTGTGTTGGGGATTTTTGCTGAACTGATGCTAAGCAGTTCACTGCTTCCATAGCTTTCTATTTTAAGACTAGTAGCGTAAACTGAAGGGTTACTTAATTCCGTGTGCCTCTTCTAAGTTAAAGAAGACTTATAATGTTAAATTTTCCCTATTTCTTATTTATTTTTTTATTTTCTTACGAAACAGGAGGCGTTTCTTCATTTACAAAAGGCAATAGTGGAGCTGTGGATTTGGTAGGGAAAATGGTCAGACAAGAACAGCCTGGAAGTGTTCAAGGTTAGGTTGGATGTGGGCCCTGAGCAAGCTGAGCTAGGGCAATGTGTTCCTGCCCGCGGCACGGGAGTTGGAACTAGATGACTGTAGGATATGGGGTTATAATTGTTGAAGTGGTTAAGGCTTATGCTGACCAGAGGGCTCCGGGAGGAAGGTACAGCCGCAGGCCGGAGGGCAGAACTCGGCGGAGGGGTGAGCGGCAGCTGTGAGCGAGGAGAGACTCAGTGGGAGTCAGATTGTGATTGGCTGGAGGGGCGCGTGGACAGCGAATGAGCAGGAAGCTGATTGGATGGTAGGACTCGTGGACAGCACAGGGCAGCTGTGCCAGCCAATGGCTGCCCTCCTTCTATTAAATTCTGTGAGGCCTCGGGTTGGTTTCAGTTGTGTGCGGTAGGGATTAAAGGTATAAAAAAGCGCGCTTTTCACTGTGAAGGGGTCTCCTTTGCATGCATAAAGGGGTCCATGCTACTCCATTCCAACTGCTACAGATGATCTTTAAGATCCCTTCTAACCAAAACCATTTTGTGATTCTATGAAATTCATGCTTTTTTTAATGCAAAAGTTTGTTAAATTCCATTATATGCTTGCAATCTGTGAATGCATAAAAACTCAAGTCTCATTAGCAGTTTCGTAACTGAATTGTAAAGGGTTCATTGAAAGTACAGCAAATAGCAGACAAGCTATTCAGTATTTAATAAATATTGCTGTAAAAATATTTTAAGTTTTGTACCTCTTACATCTGTAAACCCATTTTAAAAAATACGCATCTTTACTTATTTTCTAAGCCCTATTTATATAAATACCATGAGAGTGACCTTGCCTTGCCTTCCTTTCCCACCAGGGAGGGATTCGTGTGTGAACACACATGAATTTCCTCCTTTACTTTTCTGAGGAGAAGAAGGCTTTATTTTGGCAGTTGCATGAGTCTAATACTCTGTTNAACTAGATGACTGTAGGATATGGGGTTATAATTGTTGAAGTGGTTAAGGCTTATGCTGACCAGAGGGCTCCGGGAGGAAGGTACAGCCGCAGGCCGGAGGGCAGAACTCGGCGGAGGGGTGAGCGGCAGCTGTGAGCGAGGAGAGACTCAGTGGGAGTCAGATTGTGATTGGCTGGAGGGGCGCGTGGACAGCGAATGAGCAGGAAGCTGATTGGATGGTAGGACTCGTGGACAGCACAGGGCAGCTGTGCCAGCCAATGGCTGGCCTCCTTCTCTTCANTGCCAGCCAATGGCTGCCCTCCTTCTATTAAATTCTGTGAGGCCTCGGGTTGGTTTCAGTTGTGTGCGGTAGGGATTAAAGGTATAAAAAAGCGCGCTTTTCACTGTGAAGGGGTCTCCTTTGCATGCATAAAGGGGTCCATGCTACTCCATTCCAACTGCTACAGATGATCTTTAAGATCCCTTCTAACCAAAACCATTTTGTGATTCTATGAAATTCATGCTTTTTTTAATGCAAAAGTTTGTTAAATTCCATTATATGCTTGCAATCTGTGAATGCATAAAAACTCAAGTCTCATTAGCAGTTTCGTAACTGAATTGTAAAGGGTTCATTGAAAGTACAGCAAATAGCAGACAAGCTATTCAGTATTTAATAAATATTGCTGTAAAAATATTTTAAGTTTTGTACCTCTTACATCTGTAAACCCATTTTAAAAAATACGCATCTTTACTTATTTTCTAAGCCCTATTTATATAAATACCATGAGAGTGACCTTGCCTTGCCTTCCTTTCCCACCAGGGAGGGATTCGTGTGTGAACACACATGAATTTCCTCCTTTACTTTTCTGAGGAGAAGAAGGCTTTATTTTGGCAGTTGCATGAGTCTAATACTCTGTTCCTTTAATGTAGCCACAATTCAACAAGAAGGAAAAGAATACTGAGCAGGTTAAAAAATGTCATCACAACCACCAAACCCCTTAATATTCAGGCAGCAGCTGCAGAAGATAATGGATGGACTTACTTTTTGTATTTTTAAGCACACAGACTAGATTAATTATTTAGAGACCTTAAATATATAATGCTTTCAAAGCAGGGAAATGGACCAGGTTTCTAATGATATTGACTTCCATAGTGCTATATGGAGAGGAAAAGTATTAGATTATTAAGTATTCTGATCTTAATCTTTACATTACAGTCTATCTGTGTATTGATTAGAGCACTATGTTTTTTCCTTCTAGTGAAAGCCATTTGAAGACATCACAGACTGCTGTTCTAGGAAATGCATTATTGTGTCTTCTCTATCTTCCCACATAATCAGAAAGCCCTAGTGTTTGTTGTGTCGAGGTTGGTATTTTGTCTGCTTTTTATAAAGCATGATATGTGGTTCTAATTTTCATGAAATATAGCCTCTTTGTTCCATTGTTAAAGGAAAACAAAGATGCCTGTTTAAGTGTGGCTTTGGATTTTGCAAAGTAAGAGCTGCTGTTCCAGCATTTCTCTGCACAAACTGAAAACTGCAAAGAGACTGAATTCAAACACTAACATATTCTAGAATAATAGAATCATAGAATATTCTGAGTTGGAAGGGGCCCTCTGTGATCCAAGTCCAACTCCTCGCCCTGTACAGGACACCCCAAGAATCACACCAAGTGTCTGAGCATTGTCCAGCACTTGACCTCTGTCAGGTTTGGTGCTGTGACCACTGTCCTTGCGAGCGTGTCCCAGTACTCAACCACCCTCTGGGTGAAGAACATTTCTTAATATCCAATCTGTTTCCAGTATGTGACACATTTTCAAGTCATTTCCAACACGATGATGACAGTCGTTAAAAAGATCCGAGATGTCAAGATGTTCACTTACACTCTACATCCCTACGCCAAAGAACATAAAATCAAGAGTTCTAAAGTTTAATTTATTACATATTAGAAAGGTATCATTTACAGAAAAAGGTGCTTAATACTCTTGTGATGTAAAAATAATGATACTCATTTATAAACATGTTATAACTTCTATACAACACTGTAATTATTCTGTTTTCTCCTGCACTTTAAAAAGTGTAGCTCATTCATTGAAAGCTGTAAATTCAGGTTAAAAATGAGAAAACCTTTCTCAGACTGCATGAAGCACTGGAAGAGACTTACTAGGGCCTCCAGCACTTGAGATCTTTAAGAGGAGGCTAAGCCACACCTGTCAGCAATAGTAAAAATGATTCTGCTCTGGGCTTTGAGAAGAGCAACGATCTCCTTTTTTCTAGGCTCATCAAGCTATTCTGGGATAGTGTCTCAATAACACATATGCTTCAGTACCTTCTTAAATGCTTAATGTACCACAGAATTAATTGTGTAGGTTTCAAGGAGAAAGGAAAAAATCCGAAATATTTTAAAAATATTTCACATGTAGAGTTTCAATAGTCTTCCTTTCCTAGTAACATATTTCTTCCTGGTTTAGAAAATAGGTTGTAGAATTTTTCACGTTTAAGTTTTCCTCAAGGAAGGTGAGCTGAAAGATTCTATAAATCTTTTCCTGTGGAGATGATAAGTGAAAAAACGGCATGAGAAGGATTTAGATCTGTGTCAGAACTTTTCTACAACATTTGTTGCTGTAGTTTAGCTATACACAATAGAAAAGGATTTAGAAACAAGAAGATGAAAGACATAGTGAAAAACCTGCCAGTAGCAACATAGTAATAATATACAAGTACAGTGTCTCTGTGCCTTGAACTTCTTGAATTCCATTTCAGTTCTAAAATATTTGACAGTCGATTGCCATTAGTATTGCAGGTTTACATTTTTGCATACAAAATTTGTTAGGAAAAGTCTTGGAACTGAAAGAGTAAATAAGAGAGGGATTCCTTCCATCTGAAGCTTTATCATGCATACAACATAAGGATTATAAAGGACAGTCCTTTCCAGTTAGTTAAAAACAGATAAAATACTATGATTAGCTGGATACAGATTTGAGTATGTTGATGCACTCTTGATCCTATTGAAATCAATAAAAAAATTTGTCACTTCCTGAATTAAAGATATAATTTTCCTTGATAGAACAATATTACAGAGATATTTGAGTGAAAGAGGTAAACTTTTTGGGATTTCTGCCTACAACAAAACTTAGTATAAATAAAAAACTTTGTATAAAATAAAAAAAAAAAGAAACAGAAAGAAAAAAAAGAGAATTATTTGAAAATCAGGCAAAACAGAAGAAATTAATACAAATATTTCAATTTAGAGTTTGTGGATGTTCTGACATATGTCAGATACCAAATGTTGTAATAAATGTGGAAGTGAAACAAACTAAGGGAAAATAAAAACAAAATAGGGAAAATACACAGAAACAATTAAATTTATGTGCTAAAAACTTCTTCAGTCAAATATTATGTCTAGTAAAACTCTATGGCCTCATGCGGAGGCCTCTGTAAGGGTTGAATTTGGACATCTGCTTGTGAACTGCATGGAACACATCTCTGCATACAATGGACCTTCAAGGAGGTACTTAATAACAACCCAATTCCCTGTTTTCTTGATGAAAGAAAACAGGGAATTGATGTTTCATGATGTTTCTAGATGAAACAGTGCTTCTCAGCTATTTCGGGGCACTGATGAGGTCTTTCTCCTCATTCATTCTCTACCAATTTCTTTAGAAATTGGAGTGAAATACAGAGTATGCTGTCCCTAGATTTATTCCACTGTGGAAGCTATATGTAAAAAATTCTTGCATGTCTTGGTCATGCAATACTGGAACATGACCACAGGATGCAGGATTCAACAAGATGCATCCCAGGGTCCTGAAGAAGGGTCCAGGGAAACTTTGTCTCAGCCTTTCAATACTTAGAGCAGTAAACTAAAGGGAGGGTTTTTTATCAGGACCTGAGGTGATAGGAGAAGGAGTAATGGTTTTAAACTAGATATTCCAGTACTACAAATAGAAACTTAATTATTTCAATACTCAATATGACACTTATTACCAAATATATGAAACTAAAATGGCTTGAGAACAATTTGTTGTACATTTTATTTTTTGAAGTTCAAAGTATTTTTGGTGATTCTGGATTTATCTTACAGTAACTTGTATACTGTTTTCAACATTACTGTGAAATTAGATTATAATGGCATTAAAAAAATCTAAACGTGTATTGTATATAAAATTCAAAATTCCTTGTAGGGAATAGTTTGTCAATATCTAAGAACCAATATTAGTAATATGATACAAGTATTAAAAAATAGCAAATTGTTCTAGCAATTAAAAAAAGTAAAGGCTGATAACTGTATGTCTGTCTGTGTGTTAAATTTTGGGTTTAGAAAAGAAAAAGATGACAGCAACAATTCTGTCTAAAGATGCAAATGAAACATAAAGGCACAATTTCCTATCTAAAGACTTCTATGAGTAATGCATTAGACACATATTTCCTAATTATTTTTCTCCTCGACTAACTTATTCAACTTCATCTGCTCTTTAGAGTCTTATCAACAGACATGCCTTTTGCAGTGCCAAAGATTTAAACATAAACTAAACCATTTCAAAGAAACGTTGGGCTAACCATTATATGTGTTCTATCTGAATTCACAGCATGATTATATTTTAATTTGCTGTCAGAGGTGAAAGAAGAGTGACTTCTTTGCTGTGTTCCATCACCACAGCCTTCAGCAACATTCATGTTCAATTTCACACAGGAGTGTTGAAAATATAGACTGAACTTCTAAGTCTGCCTGTAATCTCTCCTAAACCTGTTACTGGAGATACCTTCATCAATTGCTGTTAGCAACAGGCAGCTCAAAGTGCTGTTAAAATTATAAGTCTGAATATGTTAGTGTCAGGTGAAAGATATCATTTACATATTCTACCTGAGCAATGGGAGCATTGATCATTCTGACTTTGAGAATGCCTGAAATGAACAATATAGTATTATATCATTTGGGCTATCAACTTGCTACCTAATTAAGGGCTAGTAAAGCCTGAAACCCAGAACAAGGATACCAATTTCTCCCCTAAAATTTATAGTAGTTTAATTCACACAACATGGACCACTAAAAATATTGTTGCTAATACGAGAGTCACTATGACAAGATGCCAAACCCGCCCACACGTTACTGTGAGATCCTATATCATGTTTCTTTCCATGGTCCTACCTTCCCATCAATGAAATGACTGTAATAAAGGACTCTCATTATCATAAGAAGCTAAAAATAACAATAAATGTTAAGAATCAGACAAACAAGACCAAAGCAAAAAAAAAAAAAATTATCTGGTCTGTGAATCTGTTTGTTTGTTTATTTGATTTTTATTTTGTTCTTATAGGCGTCATTGCATGTCAACAGTTTGGATACTTTTGTTTCATAGCTTTAGAATATTTTCCACTGAAAAATAGAGATTGTGCAAATTTTCAGAATGGAGTCAACATGTTAATTTATTAAGGTAAGTTCTTAATTTTCATGAGAACACAAATTCTGATTTATAAAGTAATTTGTGCATAAAGTTATTTGACCATAGGCAGTTGTGGTCTCAGGAAATTAGGTTTGTTCTGTGGTCAGCAGAGATGACATTTGTAGTAACAGCAACAACAACAATAAATAAAAATAGTAATAGTAATAAAAAAGTTTTAGATGTTCTGAATTTTCCTCTGGAGGAATCTCCCAGGCATTCCACTCCTTATGGAAGAATTTGGCTTGTCAAGGAGTTATATGTTTGCAAGGGGAAATCACTGTGGCCAAACACCCCTACTATGAGTGTAAAGAAAGTTTGAATTGAATTTCAGTTGCTCTTCATTATACCTAGATATATACTATATATGGTTTTGAGTTCCTAAATACTATTTAACATTTGAGCTACCAAGTAAATTAAAACAAGCGAACAAATACAATAAAATAAATAAAACAAGTAAAAGAACACTGCAGAGAAATTTTCATTCTCAGAAAAAATTTAAGATACCTATGTTGGAGCAAGCTGGTTTTATTTGATAGCAATAGATTACTACAGTTACAATATAACTTTTTACAGAAAATACAGTTATATGTCCTTAAAACACTGGTTCTATAAAATTAAAGCTTAGGTGCATATGTGGCAGCTTTATCTGCTTTGCCGAAGCCAAGTTTAGGGACAGACGCTGATACTCCTGCAACGTAGTTCTGTGTTTTGAACCTTACTCTTAAAAGAATCACCAGCGTAGAGGACATCATGTTTATTCAGTGTTGCTCATGACTGATTAAATTGGCAGTAAATAAAGCTATCAAAACACTGAGAAATAATAGAACTTGCATTTTTAGAGTACTTTTCTCAGAATATGCATTTTATTGTGTAGCTTTTGGTAAATATTTGTGCCAATTGAGGGGCTTTGTTCTGAAGTAGTTCTGGGTATTTTTCTATGAGTATGAAAAAATAATTTTTACATATACTTGCTCATTATTTTGTGATTTTGAAAAGTAAGCAAATTCAACATTTTCATTTTTCTGTGTATATTAGAGGTAGTTTAGAAGATAGCTTGAAAAATAGAATGTGATAAGTTATAAAATGTGATGAGGGGCTTAGAAAGAAACTTGGAAATTAACCATTCAATGAGCAGGTGTAAGGTCTTGTTGGATGAAATTTTAACTCTCTGAATACCTTTCAAAAAAAATGTTTGCAATATTCTAAAAACTTGTCATGGTACACAAAGTGTGAGGTGATTGTATGACCTATGTTAGACATGGATTCAAACAAACACTTAAAAAATTACATTCTGATCTTAAAATATTTTAATTATATAAAATTATATACCATACACTTTTGTTATGGTAAATGAGATAGAGATGCAGCTCATGCTGCAGGACTGAATTAATGCCTTTGTTCACTCAAGTTTAATGTTTCAAAAATTTATTCTCAAGTTACTCCCATCAGGTTACTGAAACTGCTTTATTAGTACTGCAAGAAGTCATCCTTCTACTCTGATCTGTATTGTTTTATAAAAGGAGAGGTTTTTTGTAACTAAAATCTTATATGAAGTTTCAATAATTATTGCATATTCTACCAACATGGAAAGAGATTTTGTAGCAGCAATTTTCATCTGCATAAACTATATCCATATTAAGCTAAATATTCTAAAGCACATGCAAGTGTAATCTGAAATGCCTTTGTATCCCGGACTTGTTGCGCATAACATAAAAAAGAAGAAAAAGATCAGGCTTGACTAATAAATTAGTGTCTGAATGGTCAAGACAGATAGCACCTGAGGTACCCATCTTCTCTCCAGCTGTGTACTTTGAATTGAAAAATTGATGGGTTTTTTTTCACAAGAGACATGATAGAGTACAGATAAACATGAGTCAATCACACAGATTTATCTATAGGTATTATTTATAAACATTTTTAAAGTACGTTACATATATGAGATATAAACCAGAGACAAGATCTGTGGCTAACTTAATTGTAAATAAAATTTTCCTGGTACTAACTAAATACCATAGAAGTGCTGAGACTGGCAGTGACACAGTTAATGAAAATACGTGTTTATTTTTTTGTTTTTTTTCTCTTTTCCTAAACCAGCAAAAAAAATAAAATAAATAGTGATGGGAAGAATTCTACTTCACATACTGTAGTCAAAATTGCTAAGTAATAATAAATATATATGTTGCATATGTACATATTAACACGAACAGTGCTGAAATGCACAAATTTTGTTTCTAAATAAGAGACACAAATCTTAAAATATCAATTACAAATCTCAAAATAGGAAGATATGGCAATAAAATAGTTATAGTTGCAAAAATACCTTATTTCCTTACATCATTCTGTCAGCTGAATCATACAAAACTATTTTGATTTTTGTGTCCACAAATAGACAAAAAGAAGTTTTCTGAAAACAAATTGGAAATTTTCAATTATATGTTGTCTTATAAACTGTCTGCTGAACTGCCCCATCTGTAAACCCTTCTCCGCCTTTAATATGAAGAATTTACACAGCCAGCAAGCTATATGTTTCTTTAGTCTGAATTTAAAATGTCTACCATGGAAAACAGCCCAATAATATGGCTAAAAGTTCCATCTTGTAACGGGCTACACTTTCCAGTAAAAAATGCTCAGTGGATAGCAGATGACGTAAGATTTATCTGGTTTTTAAATGCGGGATACTTGTTTTAGTCGTCACTGTACAAAAATGCCTTTAAATGTAATACATTTCTTTTTCCACATGCAGCTTATGGAGTCTGTGGGGAAATTACATTCTCTGAGAGCTCCATAGATATCAGAAGTAGAAAAAAAAAATTTTTTTAACAACAGACTGTGATGGCTTATTATTATAAGCTATCTGTGAGAATATATTAATAAAATGTGCTAATAAACCACATTCAAATTCTAGGAAGTTTCAGTCAAAATATATCATAAAGGAAAAATAGCAATCTGAAAAATCAATCTGTGATACTAAAATTTACTTAAAATAATTTTTATAAAGTAAAGTGGGAGTTCTGCCTGAAACTTTATAGTCTTGTGTGATGTATTAAAGAAGTCAACACTTAATCACTTAACCTCAAATAGTCTGAGATACCTTTTGGGCCCATGAGACTCAGGAATTGACTCATAATTAAGGGATTGATAAAAAGAGGGCGGGTGGGTTTTGGTTGTTTTTTCATTTTCATTGTCTTTACAATGTATTTTATATATTTAACAGAATTTATTTATGCCCTGAGTGTTTCTGATATAGTTTCAAAATGAGGTATTTGGCTTTCGTATAGAAGCAAACACAATTTGGTGTGAAATAATTTTTTGGGAGATTGACAAGAAGCTGAAAGAAGAAAACACTTGACAGCTAGTGGGTGAATCACCTATAAGCAGTGCTGGTTGGAGAGCTCTGTTATGCCTTGTGTCCTTTTGTTCTCTTCCAAAGTCAAAAGTTGTTAGCAAGTTACTAATGTTAGCTCAAATAATATTCATAGCCTGATACTTGGCTCCTACGTATTATGGACACACACACACACAAATTGTCTTGGAGAAAAGGAAACTTAAAAGAAAAACGCCACAATATGGTACACATATTTATTACCAGACAACAAGGTTTATAATATAATGCATTACAGTTTCACAAACAATCAATACAAAATATTGGATATAAAATTACTTTTTGATTATCTCTGTGAGAACACAAGCTTCTCAAGTCATTCTCCACATTACTATTGATTTTACTCTACTTTTTCTATTGCATTTTAAAAGCATTTCACATTTATTCCTAAGACTCCATTCTGCTACTAAATGCTAAGCGAATGCACAAAGGAAAACAGGGAAGATTTAATGGTGGAGAGGTACGAATATTATTTTTCATACTTTATACTCTGATCTTTCTAACATAGCTTGTTTAAGTCTGAAATACATTTTCCTAGTCACACTACAGAGAGGAACGACCAAAATTTTCCTAACCTTTTAGCCCCTCCATTCATTTAATGTGGTTAGCCTTTATCAATCTGTGGCAGCTTTCTATCATGTGGCACTTTGCTTCCTGCCAGTTCCCATGGCAATGGTCAGGTCATGTGTCAAATGAAAGAGTGATATACTATAGCTGTATCTCAAAGCTGGTAAGTGGGTTCTTTTATTTTTCATTTGTCAATTTTTCAAATACTCAGCAACAAGCACAGTACTTCTGCCCCTTTTCCTATGAGGTGAAGTAGAAAACTTAAGGACAAGGACAAAGAATATTTGGAGTATTTTTTCTGTCGTCTTAACTTTTTTCCACAATGAACTTAGGTATAAACATATAAAGAATTATTTTCAGTTTAGGGAGTGATACAAATTTCTCTCAATACCTACCTGTTGGTGGCACAAATGTGTATCTTGCTATTTTTTCTGTTTATCTTGAACATGACAGTGTTTCTAGTCTTTTGCAGTTCTGGTGTTCACTTTGATGATCATATGTATTTAGAAAGCATATCTCACTGGATATTGTTGAAAAAATATGCAAGGATATTTGTACAAGTATTAGTGAGCACAGTATTGGAAATCTCTCTTGGAATTAGAGAATTACTAGTTATCAAGCATCAGCACAATGCCCAGGCTAACAGTGAGAGCTACTACACACAGAAATTCAAGGGAATAGTTCTTAACAGAACAGAGTGCAGTTCCTGAATCAGACGTAGTGGTCCTAGTCTTGCAAGAAGATGAATTACACAATGATGAAAATGGGAAAAAATGGTTTCAAGAGTGATGAGAAACAGAGGATTACGTAGGAAAGCCCTCTGGAACATGTGCTCTAATCATTCTTGAATCTTAGAATCTTGTATTTCAGATTTGTAAGAACAGAAAGTATGTTTTCATTTTGTCTGAAAGTGCTAAAATACTCCATTTTTTGAATCCAAGGTTGTATCCTTAATGTTCATTGTTTTCTTGATCACCTGTACAAGACTACCATTAAACTTCGGTCAAAGGTGCAGTCTGTTTTGGTGCTGATTTGTGTTGGAATTTTCCGTAATCTGATCTCTGTCTTGCACTAGTAATCCATAGTAATTTCAGGAGCAAATGTTTATAGATGAGAAAGAAAGGCACATTCTACAAAAAAGAAAATATTCTTCATCATTTTCATTTCAGTTTAATTTTTATAATGAGTATTAATCAATTATGAACTATGTAATAGAAAATATTTTTCAGAAGAAAATAATACTTTACATGGATTTTTTAAAGTAGCCGATTTTCTCTTGTAGCTCTCAACTGCATCTTTGCTCTGAACAGCTTTCTATTCGGATTGAAAAGAGGAAGTGTTGTATTTGACAGTGATGAGAAACATAGTTTCTAAAATATTGAAGTATTCTCATGCAGTGAATCACCAGAACAGATGACATAACTAGTTTTATTGAAATGAGTAGATGTTTTCACAGAAAAGGTTTTCATTCCTAGCCTTGTCCTATCTGATTGTTTGAGAGGCATGGACAGATGGAGATATGACATAAGAGAAAAAAGATGTCCATTGTCTCATCTCATACCAGTGAAAACTGAGGGAAAATTATTAGAGTCCTCAACTCAGAAGGTGTGTGCTGCCTCAAGCCAAGAAGAATCATCCATCCCCCATAATGACAAAGTGTGTAACTAAAGGCAATAGGTTTAAATTGCTCCAAGTGAGGTTAGAGTGGGTATACAAAAAAAACGGTATATGAATAGGGTGAGTTAAGTACAGGACATTTCACAGCCTGCCACGCACAGCTATGCAGTCTTATCCCTGGAACTTTTATGTGCAGACTAGCAGCTCTCCAAAACCTTGTCCTTGTTCTTTTCTGTCGGAAGTTAAATGAGATAGATGTTATCCTTTTTGTTTTGGTCACAATACCATGTGAGATCTTGTGTGCTCTGAAGTTAGGGAGAGCAAATTGCCAGTGATTTTTGGAATGCTGGAAGTCATTGTTTTATCTTCTCCATAATAAGAAAAATTGAATTGTACATTAGTGTAAAGTTGAAACTGAAGTATTCACTACTACTGTATCTCTAAGAAACTGCTGTCATAAGACAGCATTATGACTTGCCTATTTTAACTATTAATAACAGGTACTTTTGCCATTATTGTTCCTATTCAGAGGTAGATTTTTTTAATTTTCCTTGGAAAACTGGAGACAGACACAAATTCCCAGTATAACAGCTGTGCTATCTGGCAGCTGATGGTGTGGCATTATAGTTCAGTATTAACTTCATTAATATTTTGTACATCGTCTGCCACTGTAAATCAGGAGTGAGATCTCATAAAAAATCTTGCTCATTTTTTTCACAATCCTTATTAATGGTTGGTTACTTTTTTTAAGCAAATACAATGATGAAAATATTTAGGATCTTTGTAATTATAGTATCTTTAATAGGTGAAATTATAGCATCTGTAATAGTAAAACAGTAGAAAAAATAATAAATTAACATTTTGAAAAAAGAAAATGTTCAATAGAATAAATTAGAATTGGAAGGTTATATATTAAATACTGAAAAATACGTGAAAACACCTAGTAAGGAAACATTCACAGCCTTCTCTCCCTCTCTCTTGTACTAAAAACTGAGGGCATTTATCATCTTTTAATTGGTTCATACTCCTACCTGTTCCAATATCTGATCAAAAGTTAAGTAAAGTAAATATGTTATTCTCTGATTTAAAGTGACAGATGCTGGACTAGAAGTGTCCACTAACAGACTAACACTTAAAATCAAAGCAAAGTTCTTATCACATTCAGTGAAACATGAATGTTGAATGAGTCCTCTGTGTCACTGATCACCCCACTGTGCTGCTGCTCAGTGTCAGGCTGAAAATCCTGTTAGAGAATATCCAATCATATTAAAGAAATGGATAAAGTCATGAAACTAGGATAAGAACATGCTTATAGATAGCACAAATTTGTAGTTTTCATACATGGATGGATCTGTGTGACCCTATCATATGTCCTTGATAGTGCTTGTTTTTCCTGTCTTGCTTTGTTTATATCACTTCTCACTTGCATTTTAATTTTCCAGCCTTAAGTGCTGAGATCTCTCCACGTTTAATGGAATCTGCTAAAAATTTTCAAATCTCAAGTAAGCAGCCCTGCCACACATTCAGTTTTCTCTCCCTTGACTTTACTAGAGGCAAAATATGGTTTGTACTCTGACAGAGTAAGCATTTGTTTTATCAGAAAGCATGTTAGTGTGGGTATGTCTCAGCATAACATGCACCAGCATCTGAGACTATGACTAATTTGTTCTGCTATTAAATGAAAGATGATCTTATTTCGGTACAGATATATGGAACATCATGTTTCTTAGGAACTACTTTGTTATCTCATCCTAAGTCTGTGACAGTCTGGGAGCTTTTAGTGCATAAAATTATATTTAGGGCAAAGACTGGGCTTCATACAGAGAAGATAAAATTGTGATGAACAGGAATTCTGCAAGAACATTACAAGAATTCATTACCATAAGCTCACATAAGTTTTACAGTCTTTACTTTTGCCCTATCTCTACTCACTCTGGTATACAGAGGTTATGGAATTGGAAGATGAGAGACAGTGCTTGTTTGTGAAGTTTTTCTTTTTATTAGAACACACAGAAACATGGAAGGGTTAGAAATTGGAAGAGTCTTTGAAGGTCATCTAGTTTCAACCCTCTTGCCATGGGCATTCAAGACATTCCACCAGGACAGGTTGCTCAAAGCCCCATTCAACCTGGCCTTGAACAGTTTCAGGCCTCCACAACTTCTCTGGGTAACAAGTTTCAGTGCCTCACTACCCACGCAGTAATGCATTTATATTCCTAGTATCTAATCTAAGCCTGCTTTCACTTTAAAACCATTACACTTATACTGTCAGAATATGCATTTAGAGATCTTAGCATGTCCTCTTAGAATGTCATTTGATAAAGGAGGACTGATTGGGGATGTGAAGACTGGAGGCAGCCTTGGCCACAAACGACCATGAGAGTGATATTTAGAATCCTGTGTGGAGGGAGCAGGGCAATAAACATGAGTACAACCCTGGACTTAAAGAAAGATACCTTTGGCTTCCTAAAGGACCTACTCAGAGGAATCCCATGAGTTAGGTGTCTAGAACATAGTGGAATCCAGGAAATCTGGTCAATATTCAAGTATCACTTTCTCCATGCTCAAGATGCTCTCATCAGTTACACCAAGCAAAGAGGGCAGGAGACCTGGGTGGATGAGCAAGAAACTTCTAACAAAAACAGAAGAAGGAAGTTTATGAAGGATGGAAACAGGAAGAGGGTGTTTGGAAGGAGCAAAGGATCATTGCTAAAGTATGCAGGGATGTGGCATAGATGGGTGGGGTCCTTTTGAAATTAAATCTCGTGAAGGATATTAAGAACAACAAGAAAAGGCTTCTTCAAGTGCACTGGCAGCAAGACTAGGGAAAATGTGGGTCCACTTCTGCACTGGGTATGTTTCCTGATGTTGAAGAGAATGTGGAGTTACTGAATGCCTTCTTTGTATTGGTCTTTACTGTGATGCTAGAGCCAGACCCTTTTCAGTGGTGCCCAGTGTCTTGGGTTGCAATGCAGGATGTAACCAAAAGTATGTATTCTATCACCATCATTCTATCACCTGAAACCAGCTGGGGCAGTGATCTTTTATCTCCGGGGGGGGATATCTTCTGTTAATGAACCATCTATTAATACCAGGTGGGGTTTTCCATCACCCATCCTTCCTCCAGGGAGGTATCTTCTGTTAATGGGCTATTGAGTCCTACTACATGACTGATAAAATTACCTCATCCCACTGGGAGATGCTCTACCAGGGAGAGGAGCCAAACCTTTCCTACCTAGATAAAAACAGATTTGGAACATCAGAGGAGCCTTTTTCCACTGGATTCAAAGAAAAATCAGGAAAACTTCTACATCACCACGGTACCTTCAGAGGAAAACTGCACCCTTCTACAGGACCACTGCTTCAATAGAACCACATCCATCACTCCAGGGGGACTGCAGCCATCATTTAATTGGACTGCTACCAACACCCTGACTGACAGGGTGTGAGATTGTATTCTGACTCTGTCAGTGTTTGGTTGTTTTACATCATTGTATCATTTTAATTTTCCTAGTAAAGAACTGTTTTTCCTATTCCCATATCTTTGCCTGAGAGCTCCTTAATTTCAAAATTACAATAATTTGGAGAGAGAGTGTTTACATTTTCCATTTCAAGAGAGGCTCTTGCCTTCCTTAGCAGACACCTGCATTTCAAACCAAGGCACCCAGCAAAGAGACAAATGATAAAGTGCACAAACTAAAACCACAGACACTCCATCTGAACATGAGGAAGAACTTCTTTACTTTGAGAGTGACCTCATACAACCCTGAGATTTTGTGGAGTTCACTTGTCTCAAGATATTCAAAACCTACCTGACAAGATCCTGTGCAACTTGCTACAGGAGAAGAACCTGCTCAAGGAAGGTCAGGGAGACTGGATGAAGTCCAGAGGACACTTCCAAACCCAGCCAAACCATTCTGTGATTCTGTGATCTTTCAAGTACACTTGGACATGTATGTGAATAGTAGTGCACATTACATCTTCCAGTCTAATATTCGATAGACACATTAACAAATAAGCCACTAAACCTCTGGCTTGGAATAATAGGACCTAAGGGAATGGCCTGAAGTTATGTCACGGAAGGTTTAAATTTGATACTAGGAAAAGGTGGTTTATCCAGAGGGTGGTTGGGCCCTGGAACAGGGAAGTGATCACAGCACCAAACCTGATAGAGCCCAAGAAGTGTTTGGACAACACTGGTGATGTCTTGTGGAGAACTGGGAGCTGGACACAATTACCCTTGTGGGTCCTTTCCAACTCAGGATATTCTGTGATTCTCTGAGACTGTAAAGGCTGCAGAGTTGTGTTAATTATATTTATTTATTTATTTAGGCTGTTGCACAGGAAAGCTAGCATTCTGCTGCTGTGTTAAGCTGCAGCTTTCACTGCATCTTACCTTCCCAAGAGAGTCTATGACCGTTAGAGAACTTGGGTCAAACACCTTGCACAATCTAAATGAGTATGTGGAGATCCAGTGGATACAATTCAAGGTTACAGATCCCACCCAAAGCTTTTCAAATGTTGGATTCATCTGCCAGGCACAGGACAGCCATGTTTCCACTTGGGACTTACAGAGGGTGTTACTGGGCCCTGAAGCTCATCGAGACACATTCATCATAACTCCTGTTCCTACCAGAGACAGGGTGATACACCTTCAGGAATCCCAGCATAGGAAGTTCTTCATTTCACAAACACAGAATTTAGAGTCAGAAAAAGGACACATTATATACTTGGTTAAGGGAAGGATAATTTAAAGAATTAGGATCCCACTACAGTGCTAATAAGCCTGCTGCCCTCTCACTTCCCTCTGCAGTTCTTATTGGAAAGAATAAGCTCAGCCAGCACTTGAAAATTTTGTGATCTCCTATTCCTAGATTCTTTAGTCCAGCCTTTCTCCAATTACTGCAAACTAAGCCCTTATCAGAAAACTGAAAATATTAGAAATAGTACAAAATTTTGCATTTCATCATATTGCAAAAATGTTTTCCAGTTATACATTTTAGGAAGGAAAAACATTTTTTTGTATTGTATTCAATCAAATGGTTAGCTATAGTCAGTTTTTGCCATTATAAACCCTTTTTTTTCTTTAATGAAAAATGTCTAATGCACTGAAAAAAGGTTAATGAGCTTTCTAGTTAAAAGATATATGCATTACTTCGTGCCTTACTTGAAACCAACAGTTAACATAGTTCATCTGCAATCTACCTGAATATCCAATCAAGCTTTCCAAGAGAACATGTTTTCTACATTATTTTATAAGATAGACAAAGTTAGTATTCTTTAAATGCTTTTTTTTTTCTAGCAGAATTTGATAGGACCTTGTAAACTCTCGTATACCAAAAGATATGCTCATATTGAAGTTTTTTTGTGATCTCCCATCTTTACTAAAATTCATATTTTATCTACAGTTTATCTTCCATAACTGCTAATATGTTAAGGAAAAAGATTATTTTAGGAAGACCAAGGAGTGGCATTTGGAAACTAAGCAAAATCAATTGTATGTTTACATTATTGTAATTTGAAGACGTATAAATACATTTATAAGAAGACCTAAAACAATGTATATAAATGGTCCATTAGAGAATCTGCATACACACAAATTTAATTAAAAGTCTTTCAATTTCACATACATGAGGATACTCAAATGTTTCAACAACAGTTAAGTTTTCTAAGCCAAGTTTTTAACAAACACGACATGCTATGAGACTGTCATGCATATGTTCATGGCAGAAGGACATATAATAGGAAATTCAGGGAAGAAAATGGTTTCTGTAGGACATTAGGCAGCTAGACTTCTGTGTTAAACTTCTCCCAGCTACCTTGAACGCACAGTTAACCATTGTCTCGTTTAATTTTATAGTGTTCCTAGGGTAACAACACTGCTAGAATTAAGGTACATCAAGATGTTGTCACATGCTCAGGTACACAGTTAATGCTGAATACTTCTCCTAACAGAGCAGCAGATACAGAAAAACTTGACCCAAGAACAATAAAAGAAATAATTATTTCCTCTGTGGCAGAATAGCACAGAACTGCTTCAGACAGAAGTCTCAGGAGCACAGGGCTTATGGGGATAAACCAGAAATTTCAGGCTAATATGAAGTACTTTACATGGTGTGTGGAGCTGCATTCCAATCCCTCTCCACTGGTTTCCTTCTCGTGTGATGTGGCAAGGTTTACAGAACCTGAAGGATATGCCAAGGCTAGTCTATGAATAATATTAAATAGTAACCTGTTTTTCTCCACCTGCCTTTCTGTGTAGTGTTGCCTGAACTTAAATAATAAATCTGGAAAGGAAAAGCTCTGTTGGTATTTGAAAACCCTCTGATACGCTTTTGAGCCAACAGACAGTATGTTTTCTGAACTAGAAAGCTATTTCCTATTTTTAACTGAAAAGCTGTGTAATATAAGGAAGCTATATCATCCAAGTGACATGAAATAAATATCGTTAACACAGACTCAACAGTAATTTAACCAAGACAGTGTCTTTTAGCATAGCAAGATTAATTAAATGAAAATCAAAGGAAAATATGTGCTAGTTTATCTGCAAAATAAGAACAATTGCAAAGGATAAAGTGTCTAAAATAAAGATACTCTAAATCTTAAAAAACCTTAAAATACCTGTTATGGCCTTGTATGACATTCACATTATCTTTTATATCTGAAATATTTGATTTTGAGCTTTTTCTATTATGAGCCACCTATGTTCTATTTTCCAAAATAAATAAAATTGAATATGGTCAGTCAATTAAATTTAAAGAGCTCAAGCTGTAATCCTATATTATTTGTTTTTCAACAAAACAGGTCTAAATTCTGGCAGCATGATCCCTAAATTGTCATAAGTACCAGAGACTACACACTGTCTATCGTAAAGAAACCTCAATTCTAAAGCAAGTCGCAGAACCATGTACAAGAATGTAAATACATAAAATGTAGGCATAAATCTCAGGGATTCCAAGTAAATGGAAAATAAAAAAGATGAATGAGAGGCATGGATCATTTTCCTTATTTCCAGCTGTCTGGTTTAATTATTCAGAAATGTAAGTTTGCAAGGACTGGAAATGGTCCAAATCAGGATCTTTGGCTATACGAGAAAATAAGCCCAGTAAGGACTTCTATCTCTGACAGATTAAGAAAGTACTGTGTTTTCTGGGTGGGTTGGTGTCTATATTTATTTTCAGATTTACACGACACCTTATAATGTCACGGAGATAAACACCAAAATCACGTCCAAAAAAATAGCAATAGAAATTAATTTTAACAAGGTAGAATGATAATTTTGGAATAGTGGAGCTAGTGCCAAAGCTGAGTTTTAAGACTGGTGATTCTTATACCTCTATGATAGAGGCAGTTATTTATTCTTAGGTAGGGGAGGTAATTATGCCATGCGTAAAGGACTCTATACAAAGACAGAAAACAAACAAGAGGTAGAACAGATATTTTCCCTTAAGTCATCCGGAAACATTCAACAAACACAATTTCAACAGTATTGTCCACTGACTGTTTATAACACTGATACAGACCAAGATTCCAGCCCACTTTTTCCTAAGTCAGTGCATCCTGAATTTTGAGGCTTCCTTTTTCATCTGGAATTCAGATCCAGTGTTTTCATGGGAACTGAGTGTTACCTCTCCTTGACAACTTGGTATGTGATACATGGGCAGGATGAGGGAAGTAAAAGGAGGATTTTGGAAAGTTTGTATAAGGTTTCAGCAGTGCAGACATGATGAATTTCCTCTTTATTTTTGCAAGCAGAATATTTCTGTGCCTATTTGATTCACGTAGATACAAATTTAGGCAAGTGTAAGTGAAGAACCATTATAAATGACAACTTTTTGTATTTCTATAGTGGGCATGTCGGATCACATAGGCAAATACTCTTTAATATCCACAATACATGTAGTGAAAATTAATCATTTGTAATAAAGTAAGCAAGGAACAAAATCTGTAATTTTAAAAATATAATGGGAATGCTTTTCTTGTTGAACATTGACACAGGTCATTCATGATAGTTGATATGTTCAGTTGTGTTCTCCCTAATCACTTCTTATTTTTAAAGAACTCCAGTAGTTTGACTTTTCCCACTAGTATAGTGTAACTTGCAATTTTTGTTTAGTAATTTCCTATTGACAATATATGTGTGGTTCCAGCAGATACCTGCTCAATGCTCCACATTAAAACATGCTGAGGCTGATAGACAACAATTGAAATCTCCTGTATAACATCATAATGCCGTAGCAACAGAGATGAGATCACATTTTGCAAACAAAATTGGCAGCTAGATGAGACTCACTGTCAGTGGCCAGGCCATTCCTACAAAATGGTTTGAAAAACATTATGATATGGCAACATTATGCTCAATGGAGATTAAAGCCACTAGATCTGTGCGTAGCAAATTCCCTAGCTGTCACTAAACAAGAATTCAGTTGAACTTTCAACACAGTTGCAGAAGAAGAAAATCCCTTTTCCTTCAGTAGGAAGAACACAGTTTTAACTTTTTTCTTCTCTTTTTTCCCCCTTGAATGCTGCATTTTGTAGTTTCTGCTTTTCGTGAGTTTGTTTTAACAATCTCATCAGAAAACACCAGTCATTTAATTTATTTAAAATCTTTTTAAGCAAAGTAACTGACACATTGATTAAGACCATATAATACAATAAATTAAAAATCAGGAAGGTGTATGTCTGAATTATTCTTATTTATTTAGATGTCATCCTTTTGTCAGTTTTCTGATGGAATAGTTTTAAAAATGTTCCAACCACACACAGAAATAAAAGTTAACCACTTTCAATATGCCATATTATTACTTGCGCTATTTATAACTACACCACTGAGTTTCAAGTCTGATAAAATTTCCGTCAGATGTAGCATGCTGCTGGATAAAATTCTTTGGCTACTTGTTGAATTGATTATTGAAAATTAAGTATTGAAAATTAGCCTCAAATAAATCCTTTCTTCAAATAGATATACATATACACATGTATATATATACATATACATGTATAATCAATATATACATTAATCCATATTTTTAAATAGTTCTATATTTATAACAACAATAATGATAATAATCATTGTAAGGACTTTGAGAGAAGCAGAGGTATCTCAATATAATACAACAAATCTAGTGCAGAGAAATTAAATAAAAAAAACCCCTAAACTCATTGTAGTTGTGAATCTGTCCAGGAGCCCTGAAAATACTTTC
>VXBI01013608.1:160247-180703 GCA_013397375.1 Toxostoma redivivum
ATTCTTTTCTTGCCTCAAGTGGGAATCTTATTATTGCCTTAGGTGGACTCAGTCAAGCTATAATAGCTTCATAGGGATATATGAGAGAAATCATTTAACCTCTCATATAACTTTGCAGAACAGACCCAACAAAATTCTGTCCAAGACAACAAATATAGATCCTTTCCTTACAGCACTAAGGAAGCAGGTAGACTAAAAAAATAGAATTTTTCTTACAGACACAGGGAACAACAAAAGACAGGGGAAGCAAGGAAAGGGAGTGAGAAAGAAAAGAAAAAAGGCAATTAAGCTAATGCACGTTGGGTATCACAAGGTTATAGATATTTCAAGAGCTGAGCAATTTACCGTCTGGAAAGGGAGAAGAGCTCTTGCATAAAATGTCCCCCAGCTGAGATTTATTATGCTTTTACTTGCATTATATGTGATACAATTAGCAGGAGGTGCCAATAAGGCATTCTCTCAAGGACGTGGTCATTTCGTACCATCTGTTATTAATTGCATTGTCCTTTCCACAGCTAGATAGAGGGGAAAAAGTTCTCTGAGAACCACCTGCAAATTCTGACTGTATGATGGCTGGAATTTAAAAATATCTAATCAAAGTATGTGGATGGATGAAAAGTACCAGATAAAAAGTGCTTCTCAAAAATTCAAGAAAAAAAAAGCATTAATATAATGCCCTAGTGTAATGTATATTAAAGTTAAGGTATTGGGCTTTTTTTCAATTTTCAACTACAATGATAATTTCTCTATAAAAAAGAAAAATATATGTGAAAATTAAAAAGGAACAATTAAACTTCACCACTTAAGATACAGCTGTACTTTGTATGGTTTGTTGAAGTCATAGTTGGGATTTTTTTTATTTTATTTTCTTGTTCCCTAAGTTGCTTATAAAACCAAGGATAATAAAGGTTGTCTTCTCCTTTATTCTGGTTTTAGAGAAGTAGAGAAGTACTGAACACAAGAGAAGTGGCAAAACCAGAAGGTTCAGGGTGAAATCTCAGATACAGTAGCCCCTGTGATATATTCCACAGGGAACAAAAATACAAGCTACATAAAACACTTGTGTACTCCTCAATTTCAACACCGTAACCTGGTAATAAAATATATTACAAAAATGTAAAAAAAAAAATTCAAATAGATTAAATAAAATTTTGATTATGCAGTGATTTTTTTTCAGCATTCTGGTAAGTGCTGGAATCTTTTAAAAGCCATGTTTCACTGGAAACTGAGGAAGGTTATCATCAGAAGAATTAGGAGCGTAGATCAGACCATCACAGTAAGACCAAACAAAAGGATTGGAAATATGAGAAAAAGAAAGAGGTAAGACCTTGTTTGGGCTTAAATAGACTTAGTTTCTTTCTAACATCATATATCAAACAAGCAGACCAAGCAGGAATTTGAATTGCACTGGAGATGAAAATATGTGAGACAGGAGGAGGAATTTGAGAGAACAGCATGAAGTTGTTTGACCTCCAGAAAGAAAACCAATGCTTTTCATATCTAGAAGTCAATATAAAGGATATTATAAAAGATTATAGCCAAAGAGCTTAATTATAAGGTGTCTACCATCTAATCATGAACACTCAAAACTGAGATTATGCTTTTAGAGCACAGTACAAAAATCAGGCTTGTCTGGCTTACAGTTTTCATTTTAAGTAATAGGGTGTCCAGCTTCCCAACAGTGTAGACATTTTGATCTTATTTTAAATATGCAAAGTCACAAAATTGCCTCCACAGTATGTTCTGGAAACTAATTTACATGCTACCTGATGATTCATCTTCTCAAACAATTTACCTTTTATTTAAACCTTGAAATTAAGTGCTAGCATAGCTGGCCTTTTGCTTATGAAATTTTTATATTCTGTGTTCCTTATGTAATGTTTCAAAAGACTAATTTAGGACTTTAGTCTTAGATATCAAATACTTAACTGTATCATATTTCTATACATACATTAAATTAATGTTTATATTGAAAATCATACAAGTCTGTGAGGTCTTTCCAAGATTTTGTTCATCAAAAACTGTGCTTTTTTCTGGTGAGGACCTGATAGGCTACAGAAAATCAGGAGTGAATTTTATATCATCTTGCTACTTTGTACTTAACAAAGGAATTCCTTATGCTCTTGTTTCATTTCACAAACACAAACAAAAACATCCCAACTTTATCTTTCTTCACATCAGGCAGAAGTGGCTTTCACTCTTTCCCAGGGATACACTCTTCCACTTTGGAGCTGTTCCCAGCCTTATTGTCTTGATCCATGTTCGGCAGGAAGCCTTTTATATCTAAGTAGATTTCTATTTCATTAATTATTTATCCCAGTAGTTAGGGCTAGATGCTCTTTCCATTCTTTTAATTCTGTTAATGCATTCTCTCCACTAGAACCACACAAGTTCTCTGTAGCTGGCTTAAACTTGAGTACTATTATGGCTGAATTATGAGCTTCTACCACTCATGTTCTGTGTGAACATTAAAAATCCATAAACATTTGCACTGCTCTTATTAAAAAATGAGATGCACAGATGAAGAGTGTACAAATCTAACACTGCATACAGAGCTCTGGTTACAAAGACTGTTAGTTATATCATGACCCTGGTATTGCTAAGAATATCCTTTGAACTGAAGCCATGATCTCACTATCTGAGAAAACCAAAGGAGAAGATTTGCCCCAGGTATTGGCAAAGATTGTTCAACAGATCTGTCAAAATCTGCCTCTTTTTTCCCCATGTGTGTCCCCAGAGTCACAACATCACTTACATAAGCAAAACTTGGTGGGAGGTGTCCTGTGACTGGCGTGCCATGAGGAACAGTTCTAGGCTCTTTGGGAGGGATACATGGGGCAGGAGAGGCTAAAGGGTCCACTACATAAGGGAGGATTTGGACTGTGTGTACCTCTGGATAAGAACAAGGGGGAAAGAGGGGATTGTTGTTGTGGACTGCACTATCTCCTGCCCAGACAGGAGGATGACACTGATGAATTATTCCACAGAGAACTAAAAGATATACCTAGAGCATCCTTTGTTGTCCTTAAGGGTGATTTTAACTACTCAGCCATCAACTAGAAGTGTCACACACGGGACACAAACAGGTTCTGGAAATTTCTGATGCTCATTGTAGGTACTAAGGGAGCCAAGTAAGAAGGGCATCCTCCTAGATTTGCTCTTTGTGAACAGAAAAGGAAATGGCAGGCAAAATAGTGATTTCTGGCTGTCTTGGTCACTGGACCACAAAATAGTTGAATTTCAAGTTATCAGCAATAGGAGCAAAATTTCTACCCTGGATATAGGGAGAGCAGACTTAAGGCTGATGAAAGAATTACTTAGTGAAGTCCCCTGAGAATCTGCTTTTGAAGATGTTGTGGTCTATGAATTCCAGTCAGTTTTTCAGAGACATTTGTAAAGACCACAAAAGCAAGCAATTCACAATGCTGGAAGTCAAGCAAGTGAGGCAGAAGAATGGCTTGGCTGAGCAGGAAAAGGAAAGTATATGGATATTGGAAGCAAGGACTGGTAACATGGGAGGGTAGAGAGGCCTTACAGAGAAATCTGGATAGAATAGAGGGGTGGGCAATCAACAAATCAAATTTAAGGGGAAAAATTGACATTTTCTGCCCCTGGGAGAGGATGGTTCTGGTTAAATATACAAATTGGGAGAAGAGAGGAAGGAGAGCAGCCCTGCAGAAAGAGATCTGGCAGTTTGAACTGGTTATCTTCAATGTAGTCTCAAATTATCCTAGACTGCTGCTTGCTGCATTCTTTTCCCAGATGTTAAGGTGACTGAAATACCTCAGCAAGATTATGAGCATGATGCTTCCTGTAGTTCTTCAACAACCTCCCCTTGATTGAGTCGCCTGTAGTAAACATGAACCATAAAGATTCCTTTGCTGTCTCGATCTCTAATATTCGCTCATAAATTCTCAACATGTGCATGTGTTTTTCATAAACAGAACTGTGCAGTCAATCCTTTATTGACTTTTCTTTTGAAATTTAGAGAATAATCTTTCCTTCCCTGCCTGTCCCTCCCAAACAATTTATAGCCACTGACTGCAGCACTCCAATCATGTGATTCATCCCACCAAGTTTCCAAAATGTCAGATAGATTGTAATTTTTCCAGTCGTACAGTGGGGAATCTTACTATTTTCTCCTTTCTTTGCCTGTATTACTGTACTACTGTTGAAGATGTCCCTTGAGCAGCACCTATAAGATGAATGATATTAGAAATGAATTTAAAACCTTTCTAATATTGAAGAACCCCTTGCAAAGTCAAGGGGGGCTGCTTAAACATATAAGATTAAATCACATATTGTTAAATCTCATCACATAATACAGACCTTTAAAAATACATTATAAATACATATTTCTTACCATTTTACCTATATGTTGCATTTGAATGCAACAGTTTAGCCTAAAATAAACCCCAGGTGTCTATAATCAAATTCCATTATGGATCCCGATGTTAAGACATGCTTAGGCTATTCCTCACACATTATTCTTGAGTGCAACTGTATATATCATCTCTTGACAAGCCAACACCTCTCATGAGACTGGTTTCTCTTCCAGGAAAAGTAGATCTTGTAGGCATATCCATAGATCAGTACCTGCCTTGATCCTCAAGGTTATAACTTACTGCTGGAGTATTCAACTCTAAGGCAGCTCCCTAAATTGCAAAATAAGTCATAAAAGAAATCACAAAAAAATAGACAGACCTATCTTACTAGTTTTGCATTCCCTAAGTCATTTGTAGCCATATTTTCAGCACTTACTGCAAAACATCCCCATTTATGTATGCTTTGTTGAAATATGCATGGTATGGAAAGGAGAACTCTTTGGGGAATGCTGTAATCTTTTCTGTGTGCATCACCTGTGGTTCTTACAAGGGTAAACTACCAAAGTAAAAAATAGGGAGAAGAATGTTTAATGCAAAACCTCCACCAATGCAATACAAAGTCAGAAGCACAAACAGCTGAGAAACCTGTATTAAAACATGTCTATATTTGAATTTAATGTTTATAGAAGATATTGGAGCAGCAGCCCTAGAGATGGATGCTTTTTATTCAGCCTCAGCAGGGGAGAGCCCATATGCTTCTTTCTGTTCTGTTGAGCAGACAGCAGCAGATGGGCACTTCTTTTTGCCTAAGAAAGCATAGGAAGATCATACTCAAGGGAAATGCAGCTAGATGACTAGATGTTACTGTACTAAATAAACACCAGCCGACAGAGCACACGCTATAAATCCTGTATGTATGATCAGTAGGAATGAAAAATAGCTGCTAATGTCCCTGGGGGGAGAGAGTGAGAAGTCTGGAAATGTTTAAGGATGTTGTTAAAAGGTCATGCAGAAAGAAAATTAAGAGGAGTGAAAGTTCAGAATTTAATCTGGCCACCACTGTAAAGGATAATAATAAATAGTTTTATAAATACATTAATAACAAAAGGAGGGACAAGGAAAACCTCCATTCTTTATTGGACAAGAGGGGGATTATACTCACCAAAGTGGAGGAAAACACTGAGGGACTTAATATTTTTTTGCCTCAGTCTTCAACAGTAAGGCAGGTTGTCCTCGGGATGACTGTCCCCCTGAGCTGGTAGATGGGGACAGGGAGTGGAATAAACCCCCTAAAATTCAGGAAGAGGTGGTTAGTGACCTACCAAGACACTTAGATGTTCACAGATCTATGGGACTGGATGGAATTCATCCTAGGATTATAAGGGAGCTGGTGTAAGATCTCAGCAAGCCTCTCTCCATTGTTTATCATCAGTCCTGGCTCACCAGGGAGGTCAGGAGTTCCCAGACAACTGGAGGTTGACCAAGGTGACACCCATCCCCAAGAAGGTCTGGAAGGAGAACCTAGAAATCTACAGGCCTGCCAGCCTGACCTCAGTGCCTGGCAAGGTTATGGTTTATCCATGATGGAAAGAAGGGATGTAAGGACTGAGCCTTTCTTCTTGTTTGGTCAGCTTTAATGTTTTCATAATGATCAACACACATTTCTGCCAAGTCTCACTTCCTTGCATTTAAATATTGATCTGTATGAAGGCTACATCTGGCAGGTCATGCCTATCCTGTGGGGGATAATTAGGATGATTCTCAAAAACCTTTTCATTGATCCACATTTTCATCAGCTGATACCCATTCCATAGCCCTACAGTATTTCTCCTAGACATACTGAATGCTTTTGTAATCATGTCTGTTCATGACCAATTTGCACATCAAAGAATTTGCTGAATTCTTTCAGCGTCTTGGTCGACCAAATGCTAATTTAACTAAATAAGATTTTCAGGTTATCTTCTTCATAAGTGTCTCATAGATTTGGCCAAAAAACTAATACCTCTGTCAACCCATCTACCTCTACTTCAGTAAATTAATCTCTGGATGATTATGACCAGACCACCGCTCAAACAGAGTTCTTGGGTGAGTTTTCCTAGATCTTTATCTACAATTCCTTCACAGACAAAGTTAAATAACTTCTAAATTCAGACTTTAATACTGAGAAAGTTTGATTATAGGAACCTAAAATATAAATTATTTAACATTCTACATGAAGAAAATGGAGCCATGAGGGCAGGCTGACTAGGAAAAAAAGGGGTCCAAACACAACCTTCCCCCTGCCCACATGTTACTGCACACAGGAGCTTTCTACTTGGTGACACACTCCTCATTCCCACACGGACCTCTGAAAATTGCTTCCTCTTTTCACCCATCCTTTGAGGGCCCACTGGCTGCACCCTCAACTTGCTACACTCCATCTGGAGTTTCCTAGGACATGTCTCTCTCTCTTTCCCTTTTCATGTTCTTCACTTCTTTAAGTCAGCATCATCTGTTTTCCCCAAGGAAATCAACAATCTCCTTTCCTCCACGCTTACCCCCCCCAAACCCTCAATCCAGTCATCCTCCTTTTCTTCTGGAAACACATCACAAATCAAGGTGTATACATTCCAGTAACAGTAGCCTGCTACCGTGTCTTCATTAGGTCTAATCTGGGACAAATTATTTATTATTCAAATTATATTTGATGTGATGATTGTATCCAAACCAGGGGATTTTTTTTCTGTGTTTTTCTGTGTTTTGTTTTCAAGAAACTAAGATAATTTTGGATTTCCCAATACATTAGGACACATAGTGGTCATTAGTTTATTTAGAACAGAAATATTGGATGATAAATTAAACTTTACACACTGTTCAAATAAAATTAATATTTTAAGTTATATCTTCTTTAAGCCCCCATGACTACTAAGAAGATAATGAAAAGAGAAGAGACTGAGTTCCCTAGTTCAGCATTTTTATGTTTCTTGTTTTCAGTATCTTGAAGAACTTTAGTTCTTTGCTACTGAATATTTTTAGATGCATATTTATTCAAAGAGTGTAATAAATTGTGCATCAATACAGGGTCAGGCTTATTTCAGCACTTTTGTTAGGATCAAAGGAATATTGCTGATATTTTATTTTTAGAAGTTGCATAAAAATATATATTTCAACCACACAAACAAAAGGCTTAACTGAATTTTCAAGCCCTTTGGATATGAATTTAACTTCTATATGTTAAATGAATTATTACTGTAAATATTGCTATAAATATGTCTGTGAAAACCAAACACTGTTCTTGATTAATAGATTTTACTGAGGCTAAATTGCCTCTTTAAAAAGTTGTTTTCTCCATATTAATCCTATTAAAAATACTTCTGAATTTAATTAACATTTAATATAGAAATTGTGTTTGGTAACTGGCTTAATGTTTCTACTAATTGGTTATATATTAAATCCTCATTTTCCAAGAACACTTTACGTTGCAAAAGAATAATAATTCTAGTGGAAAAAAAAATCCTTTTGTTGGGAAGATTTTTCTTTTTGAGCTAATAACACAAACATTTTTGTAGAATCACCTAAGTCAGGATTACTATGACAAATCAACTCTCTTAATTGTAGCTGCCAGTACATTATACTTTATTGAAAAGCATCAGTGAAATCAATAGCAAAAATTTATTCTTAGGAAAATAATCTGTCTTTATTTAAACAACAGTAATTACCACCCACAGATGCTTGCATGGCTAAATACTTAATAGTAATATTTACTTGTACAAACGTAAACATTATTTTTTTTTCAAATAAGATTAGTCTTATGATCAACACCAATACAGACCTTTTTATTACTGTATTTTATGTTATTTTAAAAATAATTTACAGACTTTTGATTTTATTAGGGCATCCTGTTAATGAATATCTTGTGGAAGAATGCTTAGGAAAAAACTTTAATTGAAAAAAAGCATAGCTATGCTGTCAGAAACAATGAAAATCATTTGCTTTGAAGTGTATAATTTTCTGCAATACAGGATGACAAAATAGAATATTTTTTTCTTTTCAGCTGATGAAAACAGGAAGAAATTCCTTTTCATGCTTAATGTCTAAAATCCCAGTCTTACAAAGTTTGTATCTCTGAAACAATAGATAATATAAAAGATGTTGAACTCAAAAACTAGTGAAAAGCATGGAGAAATTTATGCAGAACAAAGCCCACCAAGGCCATTTTATAGGCATTCTTTTGCTTTAAGGACCGCAAGACAAATGGGCCAGAGATTACATCCAACACTTAGGAACAGAAGTCAGGTACTTTAAATACCAGATATCTGTAGGTAATCATTATTCTGATATGCTAACAACTAAGGTACTGCCTTCGGTGTCAATGACAGTGATTTCTGGAGGATTAGTCTCACATCTCGTGCATCCTGGAATATGTGTGTTACTCTGAACTTTTGTGCATGACCAACATATGTCTGTCACATGCCATTTTTAAGCCTGTGCTTATTCCTGTATTCCTGATTTATAATTGGAGCATAGCACTGCACAAGTGATCACTGAAGTGTAATTCTTGAGTGTAACTCCTAATTGGACTAAAGATCTCTGCAAGCACAGGTCAGTTAGTACGGGCAAAATTTAATACGCATAATTTGGTAATTTGGCTAATGTTAGAAAAAAAAATTGTGCATGTGTAAAGGTAGATAAACAATCTATTTTACAAAATATTTGTTTATTGACCTATACGAAAGAGGTCTTCAGTCTTTCTTTTCTACCCTTTTTAAGATGGTCTTTTAAATTTTGTTCCCCAGAAAGGAATTGTATATACCAGATGTTCAGAGAAAGACTTAGATATTTGGAGTGCCTTTCAGAAATTCTGAGAAATAACTCTAACAGAAATTGACAGTCTGCACCACATACTGCAGGTTGACTCAGGCTCATGTTTTGTAAGGTCATCCTGACTTACTGGCATGGTCTGATGCATTTGAGCAATTTTATTGATTCAGCCTAGGGTGTTGCTGTCTTATCCTTGAAAAACACATTCCTGAAAAGCCACTTGGTCTTGGTGTGAAGCATAGTTAGAGACATCATCTGGTACAGCTAGAAGTCTTCATCCCAACTGGCTGTCACAGTAACCTAGCTCAAACCATCTTGAAACTTCTGAGCTAAATCTCACAGAGCAACAAAACCAATTCCATCTTTGTTTTGTCTTACATCCCGTGACTTCTGTATTCACTGATTTTACACTTGCCTCCTCCAATGCTAAATCGGAGTGCAGGAAGGGCACAAGCATTGTCACTGACTCGCTGCATTCATGTAGCAGCCACAAAAAGGTGAAAGAATGGCTCTTTTATGCATTTTTTTAGGCACCAGGCTCTTGTTTTACAAGGACCACTAGTACAGCCATGTAGCCACAGCACTGAAAGGACCACCACTGATACAAAACAACAGGACTATAAAATCCACACTTGGAAACATACCTTTAACAATATTTTCTCCTTGAAGAAACCAAGTTTACTAAATCTTGCTAACCAGACACATCAAGAATTAGGAGAATATGGGGAAATAACTGTGGACCCAGAGAATCCAAGATGTACTCGTGTATGTGCCAGAAGCCAATTTTTGCCTTGGAAGATGCTCATTCACTTGTTTTTTGCTTTCTTAGTAAGCACAGGTAATTTAAAGCATTTTGTAATAGACACAAGCACAGACAAGAAAACAGAACAGTTGTGGATTGTTTTACATAACATATTTTCTGTAAAGTCTTACTTTGCTGTACATCTTTATGTCTGAGTAGTTTTACTTGTTGTATCTGCACTGTCTTTTTGCATATTCAAATACAGACTTTTTTAGCCTTATGGCTTGCTTTTGCTTCAAGTTATACTTCATGATCTACTGTTCCTGAATGTCACAGCTCTTTCTGTCCTCTCCTTCGGTGCTCAGTTCAAGGATGCCCTATATGTGCAAAAAGTGTCTGACTCATACAAACCTCACATACCTCCCAGAGCACAGGCCTAATCTGGCACATCACTACTCTTCCACCTCCAGCTCATTGGGAAAATAATAGTTCTTAAACTGCACACTCTTTGGTGTATATGATGTGTTCTTTATCCTACAGTTACTTTTTTAAATCCTTCTAAGCAGATGCAAAATTTTTCTTTGTTTTGTTGTCATTTGCCTCCACTGAAAGTAGTGTTTTTGCATAAATCATCATTTCATACATATTGTGGCAATATGTCATTATTAAATATTTCACACATGATGACCTTTGAGTGTTTCTTATTCAAAGATTCATGCAAGACTGATTGTAAAAACACTCTGACAGAGTCTTAGGCAGGTATGAGAGTCGTTTTTGAAACTCACCCTTCAGCATAAAGTCCTTTGCAGTGCTTGATAGTTCTCATGTGCTAAACAAAATAAGAATGTGCCAATCTGAGAAAAATGTAAATTATCAACTTTCATTTGAGGCCTGATGAATGCATTTCAGCAGTTGTTTCTGATACAGTAAGGGAATGCCTTTTGTTGCAAAACAAAACTAATATTGAAGTTGTTGTTTCTCTTAAGCTGTCGAACCTTGAGTTGAAATGCAAAGATCATCCCTGCCTGAAAATATTGTTGGCCTGATTTCTTTAATAAAAAGCTTGAGAAGTACATGCCAGATTTGCAGTTACCTACCCCTTATAAATTCTCCTACTCTAAGGGAAACTAAGTTGAAAAGTTAAAACTGACTTCAAACTCTCTTCCCCAAAGATGCTCAAGGAAAAGCAGGACAAGTTCTGTGGAGCCATTTGAGCAGGCACCTATGTATCAGTTGTGCCAATTACCATTTGTAAAAATTATTTTAATGCTGTATGCTGAAAACTGAGACCAGGTAAGTCATTGCGTAATGAGAGATATGTAATATATGATGTGGTAGCGTTGCCAACACCTTTCTAGCCACCAGTGCAAAGCAGTGGAAGGTGGGGGTTGCTCTGTGGGCAATGAACTTAGCCAGACCAATACATATGATCAAGGTGAAATCAATCTTCTTAAATTGTATATTAATTGAAAATTTTCATGGTAATTTAAATACATATTAACATCCCTTCAGCCCTCTGGCAGAAAGACACTGCTCAAGAGAGGAAGACAAGTGCTATAAACAAAAAGTACTGCCACATCAGACAGACAAGTAAGAAAACTAACTTCTAATAACTCTTCTTTATAAAATTATGTAATCCTGGAGCCAAATGAGCAGTGATTAGCCGAAAGGCAACCTGATTAGAAGGGAAGGATAAGTGAAAAAAATAAATTGGCCTAAAAGAATAGAAAATTTAGTCATCTGGATGCTTGATGTTGTGGTGGCCTATATCCTTTTATATCCCTAAAATAGTAAAAAGACTTAATTTTTATCCAAAATTGAGCCTTTCTCTCTGAGAACTTACCCAGCCTCACATCCTTTTTCTTTCCTACACAGATTGAAACATGCTCATGCTTTCTACAGCACTGTGGGCTTTCTTCAGGAATGTTTGAGTAACTCCAGGCACAGTCTTGGATCTTCTTTGTAGTGGGACACTGTCTATCATTTTATTGTTCCCTCTTTTGACCCATTTTGGGACTAATCTGGTTTGTCTTTTGGAGCTGGAGGGGGAGGATTAATGGGATGGGAGGGGTGTTGGATCCTTCTTTGGGATTGGTTTGTCTTCCCTCTGGAGTGGCTTGGTACATTCTGAAATCTCTCTATTATTCATCTCTATATTATATATATGTATATAATTATTCTATACCCATCCTTAACTAATGATAACTGAAATCCTGTAATATACCTACTTGGCTAATTTTTATTTTGGTCATTGCTGTAATATTGATTGTGAAAGAAGGTTAATTTCTGTACAGTATTCCGTTTTATTCAGATGTATGTAGGTTCTTCCTTCCACATACCTCTGCTGTTTGTTCTGAGGGAGCAAGGCCATTGGACAAAAATTCTCAGATTTTATTTTCCATTATTAAGACACATGAGACACAGCTCATTTCCAGTATGAATATGGTGTAGAGTTGTTCAAAATGTGACTTTATTCAGAAGATGTTATGATGTCATCCATAGGGGTATTTTTGTATATAAACTGGACTTTTCTACATGCTCAAAACATTTCTGGTACAGTATTTCAAGCTAACAAACATAAATTATTATTTATTTTTCCCATTCTGTTGTATTTGGAGGTATTCATTGTGTTTGTTTTGGACTTCTTTCACAGTTCTCCATATGTGATTTTGGTTTTTGGGTTTTTTTTATGTTAAACAGGTTTGGTGCTAAATATTTTAAATATTTAGCTATATATCTATACATAAGTAAAACATAGTAAAAAATATAAACCCCAATGGAGCTCACACCAGTGGTCCCAGATGATGCTAGATGGTGATTTTTTCAGCAAAATACCCACTTTAAGTAATACCCAAGATATTTAAAAATCACTGGTTCTTTGCTAGCTGGTATGGTTTCCAATTTTAATTTGTAATTCAGTTGATAATTTTTCATATATTGAAAGTTTATAGTACAGCTGAAAATTTACCTTCTCTGGAGCATTATTCTTTTACTGTATGGAGACCTCACATGGAAGATCTGGGTCACAGTACAAGAAAGGCAGTGTTGACACTCAAAGAGTCAATGCAGCAAAACCAAGAGCCCAGAGCCGTCCTATGCAGACCATATTACTAGTGTGTTCCACTACTCCATGTTGCGGTTTAGTTATTTCCATGGCTGTACTTATTTTAAAGTTCATGGTTTTTCCCTGTTACCCCCCTATGTTATTTTCCCAGTTGGTCCGCTCCAGATCCCCTCTTTCCCGCCGTTGAAGTTGTTTACCTCCCTAAGCCCCTCCCAACCTTCCCGAGCCTTCTATGTCAATCCCCTAAGCCCTATCCCCTCCAAGTTGTCAATCACCCGTGGCCACGCCCTTTGTTCTAGAAAGTTCTGTGTTTCCCCCGTTCTAGTTGGCTCGTTCGAATTGTACCCCTCCCACTGTTTGCTCCATTGGTTTTTGTAATGTCACCCCACCTGGTGCTCCTCCCTTGAATTGTCCCAATTGGTTGTTACCCGAACCCTCCCCTGAGGGGAGGGCCCCTATTTAAGTTCGTGTATAACGGTTTCTTTTGCCTTTGGTCGCTTCCCTTCCTGAGTTCCGTACCTCCTCCGTTTCCCTTCCTCAAATAAACCCTTGTTCCTGGAAGCCTCCAAAGGTCTCTCTCCGCATCCTTTATTTGGTGCAGTCGTGCCACACGTTGTTAAAGGCGGTAAGCCTTTACTGGGACTTAGGGCTAAGCAAGAGCCCGAAGACCAGCCACTCCTGCCGCCAGCCCACTGAGTGGGCTAGCCGGGGAACACACTCCAGGTGTGGGTGTGAGAGTGGACAGTGGGCAGCGACAACTCCCCATGTTTTGGCTAACATGCTCTTTGTGTAGAAGCATGTAAGGTAGGCAAATCTAGGTATTTGAGTGAGACTCAATTCAGATTCTGTTGATAACTGAGGCAAATTAAAAAACAAAATTTCTGAAGTGGTGAAAATTCAAAGAAAGCAAAACAGGAAAATAACCTTCTGAAATCTACAGCTGAAGAGAGACTCAATTAATATTTTTGCCATTAACAGGAAAACCCCTCTGAGATGAGTAAGATTAAAATTTCATTGTGATTTATTTTTATCTCTGTCTAAACCAGCATCCTTTGCACTTGTTCTTCATGTTTTCTAGTCAAGTTAAAGGAGTTTGACATTGGGATATTTATGTACAAAATACTACTTTAAAAACACCTTTCTGCTTTACATTCCTGGCTTTGGAGATTACTTGTTTTCTCATTTTAATGGGATTCTTTGTGAGACCGTTTTCTACCATTTATAGATAAAAAATATTTTTACATTTCAGATGTGCATATTAACTATTGTCATGTTTTTCTTTTTTTGAAAAAAAACTATAAAGGGTGTTTTATAAGTAAAATAAATCTACATCTATGTAGTCAAGTAACCTATATCAGTGTTGTAGTATGTAGCACTAATGATGTTTTCAGGATTGCATTATGTCTTTACTGCATCAGATTGGATTCTATCTGAAGCTGTATTTGAGCCTGTGCTCATGGAATTTAGTGGAGTCATGCCAGTTGTGTCAGCTGAGAATTTTGTAGAATCACCAGTCAGTCTAATGAAGCACTAAATTAGCAATGTCTGTGTTGTCAGAAATGAGTCCAACCTACAATGTCTTTATAAGATTTGCAACTACTGTGTTTCAGGCAGGAAAACAATGACATTTTTAGAAGTTCATTTAAGACCCATGTATACTATATGAGCTCACAAACCTGGAAAAAAGGCTGTTCAACACATGCTTCCAAGCTTAATTTATTTGCAGCTTTCAAGGTTAAGACCCCCACAATGTGTAATGGTCAAAACCAACTGCAAAGGCAATTCCAGTTGAGCTTATGTTTTGATTTTTTTTTTTGCCAAATATTCAGACATCTATTAAACAATGCAGCCCTTACAAAGCAAAATATCTATTCTTGCATCACTATTAACAACTAATTTGGGAAAATAAATATCAATTTACTTCCTGAGTTTTGGAACAAATCTAGTTCTAAAAATGGCTTCTAATTGGCTGGAGACCATGGGCCATGATTTTGAATTAATACTAAGGGCATATCCTAATTTCTCATTAGGTGTAAATATTTCTGTATTGATTTCACCACTAAACCATTCCCAAGATCTAATTGCTTCTTGCACTTCTAAGAGTTCTCTTTCTTGGTTTTTCATTTTGTTTTGTTTGTTTGCTTGTTTGTTTTTTCTCTAATCCCAGCTATCAATTTCCTGTGACCACCTTAATTTTTTCCTATTTGCCCAATATTTATGGCACATTTCTAAGAGTTTCCTTCACTTTGATTTCTCTGGGCATTAGAGTACTGCTTTGCTAAACCTACTAACTCTGAGACCCTTCATGCATTTGTAGTCTGCTATGCTGAAGGGCATTCTCTCTCTACTATAACATGGTATTTTATGTGGTAATATATCTAAGATGAGATGGCATTATAGCAGAATATTAAACAGAAAAGACAAATTTCAAGTTAGTGATAGGTTTGGTTTAGACAAATGTAATCAAAACAGAAAGGGAGAAGGGGGAAAACACTTATTTTGAATTCAAAGATAGTGAGCAGTTCAAACAACAAATAAACATATTGGGAAGAAATGTAATTTGGAGCAATTTTGAAGAAGAAGAGGAAAAAACCCCCACCTAACCATTATAAATAGTTATGGATATACATGTGGCAAAGAAAGTAGGGAGGCAGAGGCAGATAATAATGTGATTACTGTGGTAATAATATGCATTAGATACATTACGGGGAAAAAAAATCCATACTTAATGCAGTCAATCCACTTACTGATTTTTCTTAATGGTTAAAAACACTGCTCCAAAACTAAAACTAGGTATCTTTTTTTTATATTCTCCCTCATTTACGAGCCCCATCTCCACAGTCCTCTTGATTAAGAGCAGTAGACAGAGATAATAGAATAATACATATTCTGCATGTAGAATAATACAAATCTCACATGTATTGGACCAGGTCTGGGTTTCATATAGAAGTTGCTTGAGCCACTGTTACTGTTGAGAACAAAATGTATGAATAGCAAAAGATGAAAATACCAAGTATTACTTTTGCTTGACACATTGGTTAGTTTTATTTTGCTTAATTTATATTCTTTCATTATACTTCCTGAGTACATATAGCATATATTTGCAATGAATTCATCTGACTGCAAATCCAGGTGAACTTCACTAACAGGGTTTCAAAGTCTTAGCATTCCTTATTTTCACTCCTCAACACATATTTAATTTGACTAAACTTTGAACAACCTTGCAAAATACAGATTAACCAAAATTTCATCTTTTACGTTGCCATATCCTATTTTCAGCAAAAGGTGAAAAGTAGAAAAGTGTTTGACACACAGAATCAAATCCAGCTCTACAGCAAACTTAAGTTTTGTCTTGTCTTTTTTTCAATTACAAGAACAAAGCCACTGAAAAGATAAATAGAAATAACAGAGCTAAGTCAAAAGTAACTTTTATGATTGATCTATCCGTTGGTAAAATCAAAGCATCTGTAACAAACATTATTTTCATTCCTGCTCACTTCAAGTCCCATTTTCTGAGTCTAGAGAGAATAAAAAATAAGAGAATAAAGGAGATATTGTACTGTTATTCCATGAAGAGAGTGATTTAATTCTTTCACAGACTTCTGGATGTGTCCAAGATGACATAGATATGATCAATTAGAGAGAACAGAGAAAATAGGTGATTCAGCATCATCATTTACAAAGGAAAAAGTGAGCGCATATTGAAGCAGCAGAAAACACAGAGATGCCAAACCATCTGTCTGAACTGGTCAATAGGGTTACGTAAAAGAGAGCAGCAAGCAGAGCTGCCCTTAAAGTGGAGGAAAAGCAATAATGGTGAGGACTGTCAAAACCAATCAAACTGGTGACTGCGAGTGGAGGAGGAAAGTCCTGGCAATGCAGGAAACAAAGAACAAGAAAAAAAGGTTCAAAACTGAATACTAATTGAAAAGCTGAAGAGGACAAAGAGGGTAGAAAATGGATGACTAAATTCAAAACAAGGCAACAAAATTTGGTAGCAAAAATTCTGTCTTGTGAGCAGCAAATAGAAGCAGTTTTGTGCGGGAAAAAACCCCACCAGTAGAATGGCAGGGAAGGTGGTCCTTAGGTATAATATTTTATCCATTTTCCCCTAGGACTGCAGCTTGATTATTCTTTTAAGCAATGTTTTAATTTTCTGCTTGCAACTTAAGTAAGTTTAATATTTAGAAATTATATTGCTTCTGTAACCAGACAAATATGAGACACTGCTGGAATGTGGAAATCTCTCAGTGGATTTTAACTCCAAGAATTTTTAGAATAATTTGGAAAACCAGATTATTCTAGAAGTGCAGTTTATATTTTCTTCATATTTTGTCGCTGCCCACTGCTGACCAACACCTGGTCCCCCGGCTAGCCCACGCGGTGGGCTGGGCGGCAGGTGTGGCTTGTCTTCGGGATTCCCAGAATCCCTAAGTCCAAGTAAGGCCNGGACCAACTGGGAGAGGAACAGAGGGGGGGAACAGGGAAAAACCATTTATACAAGGAACATTAAAACAAATATAACTTAAGAAAAACAGTGAAAATAACTAAACCGCAACAATATTTTATTTACATGAGTGGTGTGTAACTAAACCAAACCAAAATCCCTCCACCAAATAACAGGAAAAAAGACTGTCTTGATCTCCCACATCTCAGTTTGGTAATCCAGTCTGTCTCTCAGATTTAGCCTTTAGAGAAATCATAGAGGAAGGAAACAAGTATTTCAGTGAGGCCAAGAAGCTTACTTGTTTCTTTTATCTCCATCCTGGATACAATGGCACTACCAATATAGATTTCAAGCCTTTTCAGCTAGGCTCATGATTCACTTAAGCGTTAACTTCAACCACTAAAATTGGTGTTCAACACCCCTGCAAATCTACTCCAGTGTGCAGGTGTAAAATCTGAAGAATTAAGCACTTCAGAGTTTTTGAGGGTGAGGACTAAGCTGCCTTCTTACCTTATCAAATTTCTCTGAACAAAACAAATTTTGAGCAATCCTAGGATAGTCACACATTTAAGATAAACAGAATTTTGTGTATTCTTGTACAATTTTTGTATAAAGAAAACTAGAACACTTTTCACATCACAGGCTGTAGTTTCATCAACCTGAAAAACTTGTTTTACACGTTCCTGCAGACTCAGACTCTTTCACTGAATGATTAATGGTTGCGAATATTTTATTGAACACATAAGAAAATCTTTCTCGACCTTATATTCTGTTCATTTTCACTGTCATTCAAAAGAAAAGACAGGACATCTCCTTTGCAAAATGACAGTTCTCCTAGGAAGAAGCAAAAATATATTGCAGAAGCAAACATGGAAAAATACTTGGCAATTTTTTTAAAAAAACTTACAAATCGACAAATTTAAACCATTTAGGAGGTTAAGTTAATAAAGCAGGAAAACATAAAAGAAGGAAGAGTTAACTTTTAAGTATTCAATTGTGGGGATGATAAAGAAACCTACAATTAAATAATTACATAAAAATCTAAAGATTTTTTGCATTTTAAATATTAAAAGGAGCTACCATTATTTAACAGTATTATATTAGATTATATTTTCATTAATCTTTATTTGGAACTTTCCCCTATTTAAAATTTGTTCTAGTTTAGACAGAGATTGTTCTTCAAAGATGTAATGCTGCTCTTAACCAATTGCATTCCAAATATGGATAGAGAACTTCAGTAAAATATTTTTGTGATTCTCACATCTTCCACACCTAGAAATACAGAGAAATGTTTGAGTCTACATTTTCTTCAATCCATCTTTAAACTGTAGGCATTCAAACTGGAGCTGATATGTTTATTTTGACATACGCACTGGAAACACAGGAGTTGATGTTTGTTCTCATGAAAAAGAATTTTTGTTGAATGAAAGAAGTTCCTTAGGTGGATTTTTATAATTTCTTTAAAGTAGCCTTTAAGAATGCCATTACCCTTCTGCCTCCCTCATTCCCCTACTCTCTCATATCCCATATCCTTCCTTAAAATGACATTGAGGATATTTGAAATCAATCAATTCCTACTAGCAATGGACCTATGAATAATAAATAGATTCCATTGGTTGAAAAAGGCAAAATTATAAAATTATTCGGCATTCATACCCACCTGCTTAACTTACATTAATAATACAAAAATATCATAAAAAGCATTGAAAACACATGAAGTCACATATCCTTAATATAAGGAAATATTTTTTTTGACACTGGGCCTCCCAGGTTAACATATATTTTAAATGCACAATTTTGATCCACAAAACTAAAAAATTTCACCTTTCTTCTACTTTAATGCAAGCATAATTTTGTCAGAATACGACTTTTCTGCAAAAATAACCAAGATGCAAATCAAATGAGAAAGAAAGATGAAAAATCTGTGCATCAAGAACATTAATACAACCATCCCACTCACACCTATGATTCCTATATAATTAAGAAAATACCAAATTAACTTAGCTACATATATGCCAAGTTTAATTTTTTAGGTAACAATGCCTCGATGAAAGAAAAAAAATTCGAGGAAGTGTTTAAGGAATCTGTGATTGTTGTTATATACATTGAGTTTCAGTATTTGTTTCCTTTTTTGTCGTAACATCTTATGCTATTTAAAAAGAAAAACAGCTAGTTTGGAAAGCATAAATTTTAATACCTTTCTTAGAGCTCCTCTTTCTTTCCACTGTTGTACACTACTGCTATTACTATTTATTTTTTATTATTATTATTATTATTATTATTATTATTATTATTATGTGAATTTCCCCTTGTAGAGCACTTTGCATTTGCAGCAAGTCTACAGGCTTGTATTGTGGCTCATTTTATATATGGAGAAATATAAAGCAAGTGTTATTATTTCTACAAAAGGAAAAATCAGCTTTATTTCTGTCAAGCATCCATCACATGAAACCTGCTATCACTGGTAAAAACTAAAACCCTCTGTCGTCCTTCACATGGAGTTTGGCTTTGATATTTTGGTGGATGGTGCTGAATTACTACTCCTTCTGCAGGATAACCAGCTGAGGGAAAGGAAAAGTGAAATTTAGCTAAAGAGATAAATATTTCAATTTCCTCCTGGACCTCTGTGCAGCTGGAAACCCAGGGGTGGTTTAGCCTCTCCTCTGACAGCAATTATTATTGTGTCTTACCACTTCCATCTTCTAGTGTGGCTGTAAAACCCTACCGAGGTGACCTTACAGTGTTTCAGGAGGCGGAGAGCACTAAATGATTTTTCACACAAAATCCGGCTGTGTGTGGAGGAGCAGAGAGGAGAGCAGAGCAGGACCCAGCCCCAGCGCTGCTGCAGAAACTCCCTGCAGTCATTCCGTCCTGCCATAGAGACATGGAGCTGAAGCACTTCTTGTATCTCGGGAAACAGCTGCATCTCCTTCTCCCTCTGCTGCGCCTTCCTTCACAATAACACTTTTCACACAACGTGCATTTACGGCCGGGTGCAGCACCATGCAGTGGCAGAGGTGAAGTGCTGCAGCCTAATGAAATGCTTTAAAATCTATTTCTCTGGAGGGGGAAAAAAAA
>VXBI01013608.1:180724-205000 GCA_013397375.1 Toxostoma redivivum
AAAAAAAAAAGATGGAAAGAAAATTTGTTTGCAATGAAAGCGAAGAACATGAGAACACTTGAAAATCCCAAAGCTGATTTTTTTTTTTATTAATGCAAGATATAAAGTCTCCTATTTGATAAAAATGGAGTTGTGATTTCAGTAGTGAAAGGTGGGTGTAGGGATATGCTCTAAAAATGTTGAAAATAAAATTTTTCTACCAAATTAAATGTTTTCATGAGAATACATTCAAATTTGTGTAAAGATCTATATATACATGAGTTATGCTTTAATTCGGTTTTGGGGGGCAGATGCTCATTAATTTTGTATTTCATATAATAGATCTATACTTAGGTTGTTCTTGCTGTAGTAAAAATCTTAGTTTAAAAGATAAAAATAAAAATTTTAAAAGTTCATCTAAAGCACTAAGAGAGTAGAACGAATTATGTACTTTCCTCTAACAGGTAATCAGCAGAGTTTATTAAAGGAACTCACAATTGAGTTATTATGGCTGCTGCTGTCAAAAACCTACACAACTACCTGAAAATAGATTCACACAGATCCCACGCTTTTTTCATTAGACACAAAATACTGATTCACTGAAGATCTTGAGAGAAGTTAATTGAATAAATCTCGGAGAGAGATTCAGATCAGGCAATGAAATATGCTTCTCATTCTCTTGCATGCCTGTATGTATATGTGCATATAAAATGCAAAGCTCTGAAACATTTGTTTTGCATCCTGCACATTGCTCCAATGCCAAAGAAAAGCTAATCTGAAGAAATATCCCAGTGCCCCTGGAAAATACCTTTAAAAATTTGCACACTTTTCTGCTAAGAAATGCGATAAGGAAGAATCAGTGGAATGCTAATTGAAAAGAGATCATTTCCCCATAAGAGGGCAAAGCAAGCATTAAAGGGAACCCAATTATGCCTTCGGGGTAAAAGATCTGCTGGCAGTACTTAAACAAATTTGATTGAAAGCAGTTAAAATTCCCAGGTGTAGAAATATTAGACTGCTTGTACTGACAGAAATTATATTTTACTTTGATGACCTAATTCTTGAAATGTATAGAAGAAATGCAGAACAAACAAAAAGGGTTGAAGCCAGCTCCAGGCAGACACTCAGCTAGCAAGTCACTGACTTCCAGTAATTTCTGGCACTTTTTTCACATTTCAAAGGACAAGCAAATACTGAAAATTCTGTACACCACAAACCTGAATATGAGTTGAATTACAGTGTGTGAAAGTATAGCATTCCTGTAGCTATGCCATGTTAGTAAAAGTACATTCTATATGCTCTAAAACACAAAACCAACATGGCAACTTGATTCATCCAGTGATATTCAAAGTGCTAGAATTAGCAGGACTTTACAAACATAATACTGTTTGTCTTCCCTTCTTCACTGGATCTCTTGTCCTGCATTTTCAATCAAGCAAAAGATGCTTAAAAGTTTTTATGATCAATAAAATGGAGTTACACATTGTCTTCAACATGAGTAAAGGAAAGACATCGGAGTAACTACTTCTATGAATCCCCCACACTCTGTAAAAAAGAAAGAAATTTCATGGTGTGTCAATATCACAGTGATGTTCTGGTTGTGGCCTTTGCACTATCAGCTATTTTTGCCATTGTAGAATGATGGTGGATTCTGTTGATGGACATTGTACAGCCACCTTTAGCTGCACCAGCAGCTTGAGGCCATGGAAACACTTTTCAGGTTCTCTAGTAGAATTTCCGTTTAGACCCCTGGATGCACTAATAAAATAAAGATAATAAAATAAGGTAAAATACTGTTGTTCAAGACAAGATATAAAAACTTGCATAGTTAAATGACTTAAGGGAATAATTTATTAATGAAAGGCATTCTCATGTGGCTGCACCAGCTGCTGACTGAAAGACCCTGTCTCTATCAGTACTCATATCCACTGTAGTTGTTCCACAAAAGCCACCAGGACTAATATGGAGGTCAGATTTGAATCTTTAAGGGAGGAAAAAAGGACTTTTATATCTTTAATTTTAAAGGAAATTTTAAAATTGTATTTTCACATCTAGAAGTTCAAAATAAGTCAAATCTTCTAAAAAATGCTTTAGCAGAAATTATATAAATTTATAAATATTTATATAAATATAGCAAAAATTATCTAGAAATTNNNNACTTACAAAAAAATTTATCATGAAAGAGATATTTCTGATGTTAGTTTATAAATTTGGAAAATGCTATCCTCAGTTTTAATATAGGGACATAAGCATGGTAATATGTTCAAAATCACCTGAAAAAGAGCCAAGCACACCAAGACCAGAGCCCTCTTCAGTGCTTTCCTGAAACTCAAGTCAATAAAAAATTTTTTAACTTACTGTAAAACATAAAGTCTCTATACCACTTTACTCCTAAGTCTTTTCCTTAACTTCATTATCTACTAATACTTGGTATATACTAATACTGATAGAATCATGGAATGGTTTGGGTTGGAAGAGACCTCAAAAGCTCCTGTTGTAAAACTCCCCAGCAATGAACAGAGACATCTTCCACTAGATCAGTTTACCACAATACTCTTCCTTGCCATGTCTACAAAAGAGATATATTTGTGATACTGCTGCTTTTATTTGCCTAATCTCTTGTATAACTTTCATCACTGACTTTTCTGTTTTCAAGTGTTTGGCTGGATAATTAGGCTTCCTGAATAAATACTCAAACTAAGCAGCTATGTTTAGAACTTTGCACACATAGTGTCTACCTGTAAGAAAACAGATGGAAAAAAGAACCAGGCCAAGTTCTCTAAAGCTATGTTAATGTTATTATGTTATTAAAAAAAAAGGTTAAATGTTAAAAGAATAGAAGATAATTTAGATGAAACTAGGAGAAAATAATTCAATGTGTTAAGCAGACAAAATTAGTATCTTTCTTAATAACCTTAGAAATGAAAATAGGGTTGCTCCTTTCTGGACTGGACATTTTGATCCAGTATCCCATAAAAGCAGTAGCTTCCCTTGGTAGAAGAACATATAGTGGCAGTTGGAAATGATGAAATGAGACATGGCAGTGGCTTATGCTGTAAATTGATCAGTGGGACTTGAGCCATGTCAGCACTCAAGTTCTTTAGTGGTTTGACATGGCAGTCATCTTATTTTCATTAAAATAATTTCAGTCATGATTTTTGCACAAAATGGAGGTCCACACAAAGATGAATTCCAAATCTGGGAGGCGCAGTAAATATAGGGAAGGATCATGGTGCAGTAAAGAAAAAAGGCAGTTTAGAAGACTGGAGAGAAAGAAACAAAAAGAGACAAAAAAACTAAAAAAAAAGAGAAGAATGTAGGATAGTGCAGAGACTAAAAAGAAAACCGAGAGACACATGTCTAGAAAAAGACCATTGAATAGTTTAATTGATTTATTTCATAAATATGAAACAATATGACTATCAAGCAACACCTGGAATTGAGAACAACAGAATACACTAAACAATTGTGCTGGTTTACTTAGAAGTATAGACAGAATAGTTATGGTAAATCAGAATTGGAAACCTCTCATTTCCAGATATTAGGGTCTGCAAAATCTCTTTCACCAAGCAATTCTTTTTCAGAAGAGGGTGTGAAGCTGCATAGGAGAGGGAACAAAAGGAAGTGTAAAACGTAATAGTGTACAAAAAACAGATTATACAACAGCAGTTCAAGGCTGGACTTGTTATACCAAAGTCTTACCTATTCCTCTCTCTCTCCTTTTATCAGTTTCGAATTAGCCCTTGAGACCTGATTGTGACATAGATGCTAATTTTTCTTCCTGTGCAGCTTAAACAGAAATACAGGCAGATAAGTTTGCATTTCTTATGCTGAAATGTGAAATTATGCTCTCTAATAAAGAAGTGCATTTTCATGTATCGCTGGAACCTGCAAGAAGTACACTTGTCACGAATGTGATTTGACTTCTTCAGACAAAGTATAAAATGGAGAAGGAGAAGGAAATCAAGCGATATCTTGGTATGTTCATTATTCATCAGCTAATCAACTAGACATAGAAAAGACCACTGTAGTTACTGCCTTATCTTACAAAATTATGACTAGAAGCTGAAAAGAAAAAGAAAATAAGAAGAAGAAAAGAAAAAAAGAAAAAGAAAAAATAGAAAAAAAAGAAAAGAAAAAGAAAAGAAAAAGAAAAAAGAAAAAGAAAAAGAAAAAAAAAAAAGAAAAAGAAGGCTTATAGAGTAGAACTGTAATTTCACACTTCTGTGTTTTTGTCCCATCACCTCCCTTTGACCCACTGGTTGATGCTAAATGAGTCATTGGGTGTATTGTATATGAATAAAATCTGATTTTGCACAGAATCCTCTTCTGTAGATTTATCAACTTCAGAGCTCTCACACATTCCAGCAAGAAACTGCTTTGGAATGACATTAAAATACCTGAACAAATTTTAGTGATGATCTTTTTCACTAAATTTTTGAGTCAAAACTGTAAGAGCTCTTAAATAAAGCAGGTGAATGAATGCAAGCAGCAGTCTGTAACAGAGCACAAACATTTGCTTAGCTTTAGAAACCTTCAAAATGGCTTGATTTTACACTTGCCTATTTTCTTTCTCATGACTGCATATTCTGATTGATGTTATCCTTGGAGATACTAACAGCATGTGTCTTTCCAGCAGCTGTGTAGTTGATTTATTTCTGCACTCCATGGAGATGCCTTGACTCTCTCATGGTGAAGGATAACAGTTTGGACTCTGGGCTCTGATCTGCCATCAGAGCTTTGGGGCTGGGGATGCTACACTGCCATTGGCACTGCAGGCTCTCTATAAGTACATGAGTCAGTGGGAGGACGATCCTGCAGAATTGGGTTGCTGTACAGGTAAGAGGATTATAGGTAAGTAGTTGCAAATTGGTGCAAATGGTCTTCTTTCTTGTTTTATTTTTTTCTTGGCCTCTGCTGACCACTGAAAGCAAGAAGAGGATGTTTACATAGACACAAAATGGCCTGATATTCAGCTCACTGACAGTTCTCTCTAGTTTTCTAAGTACAGAAATGTTGTGCATTCTTTTGGGAAGCATCATGCTTTCTTGTCTGCACGTTCTGATGAGCTGGTGGAGTCGTCCAGGTTAGAGGGACCTTCCAGATCCCACCTTTGATTTGTCAGACAAGAAGCATTCTAAATGCATGGACTCACAGATCTTCACCATTCATTATTACCCATAAATGTCAAAAACTACTCATGCATATAACACAGTAAGCTTGGAACTACACAGACCACTCCTACCCTGAGCAATGATGCACTTGGCTCATTTTTGCAAGACACTCTATGAAAACAACCTACAAAAAGTCAGCAGTAGAAAAAATTTAATTTATTAGATTCCTATATATGACTCATAGTTTTGCATTATACATTTTTTCTAAATACACCTTTAAAGTACTGAATTTAGAATGTGTGCCTACTCAGGTGTATAGAACTTGGATGATCCTAATATAAAAAAATAGTAGAGAAATATGTGCAATGCAAGACAATGAAATGGCATTTTCTTAAAAGACAAACCAGCTGTGACATTTTTATTGCTATTATTTTTATTGTCACTTTTTTCCCTCTCTTTAATTCAACCCACAAAACACCACAGCAGCTGCCTTAGAGGCAAGCTGCTATGTAAGGCAGAGTCCAAAGCAGCCTACTACTTAATTACTATCCTTAGTTATGAATCAGTGAACAGGGACTACACAGTGTTTTTGCCTTCTTGAATGAATTTCCCCCTTTGTAATAATTGTTTTTAGCACCAAGAACATTATGTTCCAACAAACAAACTCACCAAGATTCAAAGTCCCCAGCTGGGACATGAACTTGTGGTGCTGAAGTGAAAGGGAAGTGCATTGAAGCAGTGACAGAGCTTTGTCTCAGCAAAATCAGAGCTGAAGTTCTGCTGTAATTAACTCAGTGCTGGCTGACTCCTCATGTTTGCTCTCAACAGAAGGGGATGTTGTACACTAGCTTGAGAAATGGAAGGCCTGTCATGTACACGAAAAGCTATTCTGCACTGGAACTGACCAGGGCAGACTGCAGTGCTGTTGGAGGGTGCAGCCAGGGCTCAGATGACTGCTCTCCTGCCTCCCGTGACAGTCACTCAGCAATCTGCCCATTGTCCTGCAACAACGGGCTCTGCAGCCACCCCTGATTCCTGTTTGACCCTACTTTTTGTCTTTTTGGTTGTTGTTGTTTTTTTTTTTTTTTCATAAATACAATTTTTCCCTGAATGTCGAGTTCAAGAGCAGTTCGAAGGGCTCAGAGGCAGAAGATGCAAGCTGCTTTAGGTACTGCAGGGCTCATCTCACAAAAATGTAAGTTTTACTTGCCTGAGTTCTCTTCTAGGGAACATTGCTGCTGTGTAAAAATATTCACATCAACATAATAATCTGTGATTTTTCCCAAGCTGATCAGAGCTAAATTAAGTCAATATTGTGAAGCATAGAAACATCTTGTTTTGAAATGTTTTTCTCATTCACTTTCACTATAGGCACCTGTCTTATCTCAGGGAAAAAAAGCCTGAAGATAGCTACAATTCCAGTTGCACAAGCAATTTTTTTTCAGATATATAAATTAGAATTAAACCAGTGTTGCTGAATTGTACCCATCTAATAGATTTTTCTCCTTTAACTCTGGAAAAAAAGTAAATTCAAAGAGAATATCTATACTATCTCCAGTTGGTGTAACAACATGCTTCAGAGGAGATCAAACAGCGCCACCAAAAGAATATTTACTTTTCTTTCTATGATTCAATTATTAGAATCATAAAACTAATCCCACATAAAGATTCCTCATTTCCTCCCCAGAAAACATACATAAAACTGTCTTCAAAATCATAACAATACCAAAAAAGAAACAAAACAAAAAAAAAATAAAGGAGAGCAAATTTTTCCTGAAATTATTTTTAGAAATCTCTTGCAAATAGATCTCTTTACAATCTCTTATTTTCCAATCATTTTATTTTCTCCTATTCTTTTGCCCCTTAATAAAATCTGTTGGGGTTTTTCCAAGAAAATATATTTTCCTTTTTTTTTCTGTCTTGGTACTTTTTAAACAATGTATTAAACATTTCCACTCTGTGACAGTGAAAGATGCTTCTATTTATTTATTTGTAGGACTTGTATCCCAAAGTACAGGAAGGGCATGAGCTGAATAGAATAAACTATACAAAATAGAACTAAACAAATTGAAATATTAGCCAAAAGGTAACATTTGCCCACAGACTTATGTGTCTTATGTGATTTAGACTATGCAAAAACTGAGATACAGCAATTTGTTTGTATTCTAATTTAAAAATTTCCATTAACAAAATACACAGAGGGGCAGAAATAAGCAATATCTTTGGCCACATCTTCCTTTTCAGAGAAAACATTTTCCTTTACAAGAATTTTTATGACCTTTTAGAAATATACTGCAGAATTACTTTGATTTGCAGTATGACTTTGACATTTGTCCAGGCAGCAGTCCTCAAGTTGCTGAGTTTCAGTTTAGGAATTAATCTTTTCAAAGCAGAAGATTTGCCCTTCAGTTCACATTTTTCCACTGTCACTATGGTCAATTAAGGCCGGATACATAAAGTTACTTAAAATTCTAAAGATACTAAGGGTGACTCAGGAGTCTGACATGTATTATTTGATGTCTTTTCTGGATTTTTTTTGTTTGGTTGTTTTGGGTTTTTTTTCTGTACAATGACCTGAGTATTTCCACTGTATTTGCCATGTTTACCTGCATCAATACAGAAAGTCTTGAAACGTCGCATGTTCATAATCAGCTTGGATATTAGACAACAGCTATCAGCAACCTTATCCACTTAAGTGATGTAAGGAGCTCGTGAACAAGCAGGGACCATTCCTCACATGGGCCTTCAGTGCCTGTCAGATGGGACTTATGCTTATTGTTCAAAACAGGCATTTTGAATTTGGAAAAAGCTAGAGTCTAAAGGTGCATTTCCAATCGTGCCTTTATGCAAGTCAAACAGCTCATCCTATTCACAGAAACAAGACAGTAAAGAAAAATCCTGAAAGTTATGCAGAGGTACTGTGATTTAAGAGCAAAAGTTGCATCATGCCTGATTTAGCATAAACATTGGACAACGTCTTAAATATTAACACACCAGCAAAATAAGGGTTTTTTTTCCAAAATATTCTCTAATTCCTTAATGAAGAGCAGATCACACTGCAGTTAAGTGTTCCTGGCTTTGAGCCAATGATCTCCCTCAATATCAAAAGGAAGATCTGCGTTCTTTCAGTTAGCCTGGTCTCCAGATGGGAAGACCTTGTCTTGTTCTCATGTCTATGCTGAGTGTTTGCATCATGAATCTGGAAAACTTCAAACTTTTTGGAACTTGGTGAACCAGAAGAGCATGTTATAGCCTACTTATTCCTACATGCCAACAAGTAATACTGGTTGACCATTGAAGATCTATACTCTAAACATAAGCTAGAACTTTCTCTGTACTTCAGACAATTTCAAGCAGCTGAGTTAGATAGATTCTACAGAATTTTCTATGGTAATATCTTTTCACTATCGTTTGGCAGATGTTGGCCAGAAAATTTAGTTGTTTTCAACAATTGAGCTAAATATATTTTGAAGTGCTTTTAGTTCGTGTCAAGCTAAAAAAAAACCTCAGACACCTATAATCCACCACATCAAAGCTAAAACTTCCACAGATTGGTGACTCAATACATAAGAAATCACTATTTTCCAGTTTTCCTGAACCTGGTTTCGTCTGTTTCCCTCTGTCCCCATACCAGAAGTGAGATGACCATTCAAGTTCTCCAAGGTCTCTTAAACTTGTATTATTCCCTTCAATTCTTTCTTCTCCAGATGAGAGCCCTACCTTACCCACTAGTCTCTCTTTTGAAAAGTGTTTAATGTCTTTGGTCATTATTACCATGTTTCTTTGTTGAACTTTGCTGAGTTCAACAGGTATTAAACTTTTTTAAAGTTTATAGGAAAGGCTAAATAATGCTTTATGAGGCAAAATGTAGTGGTACTTCAGGGAGCTTGAGAAATCATAGTAAGGAAGAGGAAGATAATAGGCTAGAATTTGAGTGTAATCAAAACAGACAGTAAATGTGTGAAGTAAAAAATACACCCCAACTAATGTAGAGGTCAAGGAATCTATTCCACAAGTTTCTATCAACATGATCCAGTGAAGGATAAACTGCTTGAAAAAAATACTCTTGGCTTCCATGTCCACAGTGTTAATAATACTCTGTTTTACTGGTGCTATCACATCTGAGAAGCAATCAAAAATTCTTTCTTGTCTATTGATGAGTTTTCAGAAAGTAGGGAGGTTTGGACTACTACTGGCTGAGAGATGGAAGGGGTTAGTGGGCTTGTTTGGAGTCTGAGGAGTAGAGACACAGGGATTCCCTGTCTCCTACTCTTGTTTTCAGCCCCTTCATATGCTAGCATTCACCTTTTTTCCTTAGTGTGCTGAAAGAGTGAAACACAGAAGAAGGAATCAAAGGGAATCCTGCAGCAAGAGGAAGGGGTTGAGGAAGAGGAATGGAAATGAGGCAGAGACTGGTGCTCAGGGCTTTTTTGCTGGAGAACCTTGTATGCAGCAGAAATTGGTGGCTGGGAAAGCAGGCACTGCTCCAGTAGCCAGCCTGCACCTCTGCTGGCATAAACTTGGCAGATAGTTTGCATCCTGCCTGCCCTGCCAATGCGTAAAACCTGCCCTCCTTTGACTGTGGCCTGACACCGATACAAAGCTAAAACTGCTTGGGGAGAAAATTGAGTAGTGCCCACTCCTCTTCCACATAGGAAATATGATGCTTTTTTTACTGCATAAACTGCAGCATAAACTTCTTCTGCATTTACTCTGTTCGTCTTGATTATATTGCTGTCTATCCATAGATTTCAACATAAACATATTCATGTAGCAGGAAAATCTCTACAACATTCCAATTAGATGCTAAATATATTTATATTTATATTTANGAAAAATATTTTCCAGTGAAAGTTCCAAAATACTGTACAGACTACCACACTAAGAGATCTTCAGAAATTTATAACCTCACTGAAAAATAAGAACAGGTTAAATAATTAATTTAGAAATATTAATTGAAATGAAGCATTAAGATTTTCCAAAAATCATTATTTTGATTGAAGAAAAAAACTGTGGTTATATTTTATTGTTACTTCAAACAAATATTGAAGGAAAGGAAAATATTTACTTTCGTGTGTAAATATTTTGAAAGCTACACAAAATTTTTTAAAAATTAAAATTTTAATTTGCTCTGTGAAAGAATATTTCAATACATTATTCTTGAAAGTATTCTTTGAACTTGATAAATCAATGACTGCTTTTCATTAATTCTGCACAGCTAAATCAAACAAATCAGGAATGTAAACCCTTCTAATCAGTCATAATAGCAAAATATTATTTAGTCCTTGTGGGTATATGTCACTGTTGGTATCAGATTAGCTGTTGGAATGGTGAAAGGAGGCACAGCGACACTTCTCCTGTCCAGACAGAGGAAAAAGACACTTTATTGTAGCACTACCATCCTTCTGTACACTCGATTGCTAAACCAAGAACAGAACACAGCTCACTGGTCAGAGCAAGCAACACCTCTTGCAAGATGTTCTTACTGTAAACAATACAGTTTCTCACAGTACACATTCTGTAAATAATAGCAGGTGCATCTTTGTTTAAGATTCTTTCCTTTCTGTTTCTCTCCAAGCCTGTGACAAAGCTTGTGCTTCTCAGGCAGTCCATGAGAAAGCTTTCCTGTTTTCACACAACTTTCCCAGGCTGTACATCCACAGGTATAGACGCGGTTTACTTAGGGAATGTCCTAACTTTAAGTACAAGTTACAAGAAAAAGGGAAAGGGCTAGAATACATGAGAAATGATTGCCTGAATCCCCTACTTGCTCTCTATTTTAGCAAAGTGGGTTGGTCTAAATATATTTGATGACAACAGTACACATGTGCATCTCAAGTGTAGTCTTTCTGTGCAGAAGTAACCTTTGTGTCTTCAGAGCCTATCGCTGCTGAGACTGTGCAGCTGTGCTTATTCTCACTACATCAGTCTTGCTTGATTCCTACACAGGTCGTTTTCTAAATCCCCAGTCAGACTATTCAGATTTTCTGTTCAGATTTTTCACGCCTTTACATCATGGATACAGATGTCTAATTTTAGAAAGAAAAGTGGGCTATCAGCTGCTTGTGCTCCTCTTTATCCATCATTTACCCCACAGCCTTCCCCCATCTTCNAAGTTCCTTACAAAAAACTTTGGTAATGAAAATGACATGTAGTCCCTTCACATTCCATTGTAGTGGAATACAAAACAGGATTTCTGAGTCACAGTGGGTGGATTGCAGAAGTAGAGCAAGGTCAAGTGCAGAAAGATAGGGAAGAAATGGATAAGAGCTGAAATTTACTAAGTAAATAATTGCAGTGAGAAAGGGAACAAAGAGGTGGGTGCTAGTTTCATGAACCCTGTAGACAAAGGAAGTCATTAGGAAGATGCATAATCCACCTGTAATGATAAGGAAAAAGATTGTATGTCTGCTTCATTACTGTTCACTACTACTTCCCACAATTTTTTTTTTCCTAAAAGGGGCAAAGCGAAAGACTATGTCAATTTCACAGAAACATTCTACAGAAGAATTACATTAATCCTGAGGCATGGGGGGTAAATTTATACAGATTGTGCAAAACATGAAAATTGAATTTCATGGCAAATCACTTTAATAAGTTATAACTGACATTAACCAATTTTGGATTTTGCTGTCTAAAATATAGGCAAAATTAAAAGCATTAAGCTAAATATTTTGGTTCCTCTTCCCTTGCTTTGGCTATAGAAAAAGCAGTATTGCCCTACACAAATTCAGAAAAACACAGACCATAAAACATTAATATCTAATCAGATTTTCACATGCAAGATATGCTTTGGTGTGATTAATACACAAATAGGACATCTGACTTAAAAATTCTGTTTTTATTACTTTTTTGTATCATATTTCTCTTTATGACAATGCAGCATTTATTACATTAGCAAACTTACTTCACATCCCATGCTTTTTGAGTCCTTGAGCTTAAGTGGAGGTGTAACCTTTTGTACCTAATTGTTCTTTTCTTTTTGTTTCGCTTCTTTGTTTCACTGTATTGTATATTCATTGTTTTTCCTCTAGACAGGAACAAACGGTTCTGCCAAAAGAAGCTCTAAACTAATGAAGTTTCTGGATGGTATCTGTGATTGATTTTAAACTAATTCAATTTCTTGTAGTGACTATGTATTTCTTATATCACAGCATTTGACATAACCAGTCAAAATCATCTCACACTTGAGGGATGAACAGCATCAGAAGTCTCACTGACAGCATGGAGAGACTCAGTGCTTTTCAGAGGGATGTCAGGAAAGGAAGGCTTTGTCTCCTATAAAGGAAATCTGTTTGTGAATAGTGTTTGTTCTTTCAAAAGTCAAAAAGATCTCAATAGTGGGTTTTGCGGACAGTTTGTTTTACAGTCACCTACTTCATGCTCAAATCAAATTAAAAAGTTAGTGTGAACTAGTAGAGCTCATGATTTTAAGCTCTGCAATTTTTTTTTATATTCTGCATCTGCTTCTGGGCAAATGTAAATGGGGGGAGTTACAATGTGCTTCAGTTATGCCTGTTGTGTCCATATATCTAAAGGTAAGGTCCACTGACAGCCAAGATTTTATTTTCTCTATTTACTCTGAAAAAAAAAAAATCAAGTGGGAATATTTCCATAAAATTCAACAGAAACTGGCTCCAGCTTGAAAATTAGTCACACAAAGGGACACGAGGTCAATAATAATTTAATACTAAGTCTTGAAATAATATAATAACATTTCATCAGTATTTTAATTTTTTCCCTCCTCACTTATGCATCTTTATTCTAAACTTCAAAAAACCCCCAGATTATTATTGAGATACTTTAACAGTGATTATATCAAAGCTACTCACCTAAAGTTCCAGGGCTGTGGAATTTGGGTTAAAGATTTAAAATGTTTTCAAAAATGTGGTCCATAGCTCAGTGATTTTTCATTACCCACCCTACACTCACAATAGACTTATTTATAAAAATGTCCATTTGATGTTTAAGCGCTAAGTGAAAGAATGAATAAACACAATGTAAACTACTAGAACAAGTACTAGCAAATAGGGAACAATACATTAAAGTAACTGTACAATCTACCCAAGCTGTTTTCAAGGGAAAACACTGCTCACAAGCATTTTCAACTGGTATCTCCTAAGGATTTACAGTACATCTGCAAAATATGAGGTTAAAAGTCATACTACTAGATAATAGTGAATTAAGAAAATCTTCCTGTTCTGATACTTAGAATTAAAATTATAGAAAAATAGGAGTGGAAAAGATCCAAGGAATCGCCTATTATGTTCACTGTTTAAAACATATGATTAATTGTGGAATTTTTTTATCACACAGACTCCCTAGTCTTTTAAGTATTTCTTTGTATTGTTTTGTTACCTTTATGAACTGAAATAAAGATAAACTGAAAATTCCTGTGTGACTTTTTTGTGCTGCATTTTAAGCCAATATTCTTTCTGATCTTTGCAAAAGCCTTAGTATACCTGATTTCTGGTGTGTATATATATGTATATATATATATATATATACACACCTGGTATTTCCTGATATTTTCCTCTGTGTTCTTTCACTCATTAAGTTCCTCGCAAAAGTTATTTATTTCATATCCCTAATCTGTCTCATCTAGCTCATTCACCTCTTTTAGTGATCCATATGTTCTTCAAAACGTTGCACATTTTTCTCAAGTTGCATGAAACAAACAAATAAAAAATTAATCTCTACCAATACAATGCCTTACTAATGGTAAGTATTTTCTTAGAATGAACAATTCATCCTATTATACAACCTAGTATCTTCTTTTACAACCTTGATCATTCATTGCTAACTTCTTGGTCACCATCATCTGAAGAAATCTTTCTTCAAGGTTTTTTTCTAAACAGCTATTATCCAGAATTTCACAGAATTACAAAACATTAAAGGATTGGAATGCACTTTAAAGATCATTTACTCCCAAAACCCCTGCCATTATGGGGACATTCCAACTAGACAAGGTTGCTCAGACCCTGACCCAACCTGGCCCTGAACACAGCAAGGACTGGGGCATCAGCAATCTTGCTGGACAGTCTGTGTTTAACCACACTCACAGTGGTTCTTTCACAGATATTCCTTCACAATATCTAACCTAAATTTCCCCTTTTTCAGTCTGTACCCATTCCTCCTTGTCCAACCCCTATAGTTCCCAATGAAAAGTCCCTCTCCAGCTTTCCTGTGGGCCCCTTTAGACACTGGAAGTTTGCTGCTAGGTCTCCACACAACCTTCTCTTCTGCAGCCAAACAGCCCCAACTTTCCCAGCCTATCTTTGTAATGGAGGTGCTCCCATCCTCTCACCAATTTATTGGCCCTCCTCTGGACTTGCTCCAACAGTTCCATGTCTGTCTTGTGCTGAGGGCACCAGGGCTGGATGAAATGTTCCAGACTGGTGTCTCACCCAAGTTAAGAGGCAGAATCCCCTCCCTCAGCCTGCTGGGCACACTTGGATGCAGCCCAGGATTCCATCGGTTTTCTGGGCTGCGAGCTTTCATCAACCTTCACCCCCAAGTGTTTCTCTGAAAGACTGCTCTCAATCACTTCTTCACCCAGCCTGTAAATATATCTGGGATTGTCCAGACACAAATACAGGACCTTGCTTTTTTTAATTGTTTCAGGTTTTTACTGGCTTCCCTCTCAAGCCTATCAAGATCCCTCTGGATGGTATCCTTTCCCTCTAGTGTATAGACTGCTATTTTTACCACAAAAATAAAGTCCTGCATATTTATTTTATTAAATTTCATCCTACTTCCCATAACTTCGATTTTTCAAGGTGATTTTGAATTTTAAACCCTTTCTCCAACACAATTCTTAATCCAGCTTTCTTTTCTGCAGCGTATTTATTACATAAACTTTTAATTCCCCCATCCAAGCACTTAAAAGTATCAAGAAGTACCTCTGCAGATGAGCATATTCTTTAATTTATTAGTCTACCAGTTCCCATTCCATGTCAGTCATGTATTGTACAAAACAACAGTTTCTTTTTTTTTTAACTTCATATTTTATTTATTTTAGGATGAGTGTTATGAAAGAACAAATTTTGGCCTGTGATTTACTTTATTTCTAGTACACCACAACACATGAGTCAGCATAGATTCCAGAGGTATGATACTGATTGATCTGGTTTGCTGCCACTCATGATCTAATCATTCTGTAAGGTCACTTGTGGGTGGTCCATTTACAGTGCAGACCTCAGGTCATAAGGAAGAAGGAGCAGATTGCCTAAACCATGCCCTCAAAAAAACCAAACAAAAGAACAAGGGATTGGCAAGTGCAAACTTCTTTCTCCTGACACAAGGAAATCCACAAAACTTTTTTTCCAATGTGTCCTCATTCCTTCATCTTTTGTTGTAAGAAACAAAGTAATAATGGGTGTTGTAGTTCTTTTACTTTAAACTGGGGTGCAAGAAAAAGGTTGCTGCCAGCACTTCCCTACAATATTCTAGACTGACTCACATGAAGTATCATCTATCAGTTTCTGTGAGGCTGCACTCAAAATAAAGGACTGTTCAGTGTAACGGTGGCAGAATCTATTCCTGAGGTAATGCAACCTCATATTTGTTCAAAGAAAGGAGATATACACATATAAGGCAAAAAAGAACGTCAGAGACATTACAGTCCTTGAGCAAATTTTAATTTCTCTGTACTGTTTTGAACTAAACCATTTTTTTACTGTCACAGACAAAATTCAGCTCAGACAAATGCAGAGAAAAAACTGCTATGAGCATTCAAAGGAAGGACTGCTTTATTCTAAGCTGCCTCCTAATATTCTGCATCAGATGGCAGAGAAGTTAAGTATACACCAGTCACTGTCTTCAAATTAAGTGGTAATAAATGCTAATTTCCATGAAGATACCACAAGTTAGTGATTATACTTTTATTGAAATTGGAAATAGTGAAATAAACTCAGTCTCCATTGTCCCATACATGTAATTGATGTCAGTTTATCCTCAGCACTCACACAGTTTTAATATTTCTCCATCAGTGTAATGAAAATGAATTGGATACAAAAGTATAAAATCATATTCCCTGCAAAATGGAAGTGAAGGCACATTTATTCCATTTGCCTTGATGTGGGCTCAACGTTTTTCCTTTCTTTTCTTTTTCTTTTTCTCTTTTTCCTTTTTCTTTTTTTTTTCTTTTTCTTTCTTTTTTTTTCCCTTCTTCTTTTTCCCTTGTTCTTTTTCTTTTCTTTTTCTTTTTCTCTTTTTCCTTTTTCTTTTTTTTTTCTTTTTCTTTCTTTTTTTTTCCCTTCTTCTTTTTCCCTTGTTCTTTTTCTTTTCTTTTTCTTTTTCTCTTTTTCCTTTTTCTTTTTTTTTTCTTTTTCTTTCTTTTTTTTTCCCTTCTTCTTTTTCCCTTGTTCTTTTTCTTTTCTTTTTCTTCCCACAGTGGCATCTTTGAGCCTTGGCATTTTGTGACATTTTCTGTTTCATATTGATAACACTCTGTCTGCAGAATTAAAAGTAGACCCAAAGGAAAATTATATTCGGGCACATCATCTGAGGTTTACGTGGGCTCTTTTTCTAATAAATATTTACAGATAGACCACTTTCCTAGGAAAAGGCTAAGCTGACTTTTTTTTTTTTTTTTTTTTTGTCTTAGTCGTGGTTTCTGTCAAGATTCACCTAATTTTGCAAAACTTTTGACTCCATTACATTCCTCTGGGATTCAATCAAGCAATAATAAACCAGAATAAAAGAAAGTAATGGTTTGTGGTAGATTATGTTTCCACCAGCTCAAGGGAGACTATCACTTAGTGTGGGAGAAATAATCCTCATGGAATAATTTCTCCCAATCTCTGTTCTGCATATATCTGGAAGAATGACCAATATTGCTGCTTCTTGGCAAGAATATGTCATCAAAATTTCTGCAAAGGGTTACAAAGGTTCCACTACCTGCTGTGCAGACAATGGGGCTCATCCATAGCTAACCACATTTTGGAGATTTTAGGTGTGTGACTTGATTTTAATTGGTATATAGTTTTAAATACTTCATCACTTAACCTTCAGAAAAGTGAGATAATTAGGTTCTCTTTATGGGGAGGGATGAGTCAGGATTGTTTGCACCTGCCACAACTAATTTTATTCAAAGTAAATTTTCTCAATAATTTCTCTAATATGAGATATTCATCTGTCTGAACTGCAGGGATATTTGCTCCAAGTTCTGAATGTTTGAATCCATATATATCTGTAGGCTAAGCTCAAATTTAAATGCCATAAAAAATAATTTCTTCACATATTATTTCCCTGTTTTTTCCTAACTGCTTATTTTCATGAAATTATTCTTATGTCTATATAAGTTCTAGATGATATTCTTCCTGTGACAAAATAGCTTTTCCACTGTTCAAGAATGTGGGTGGTATCCTCTATTTATTTGAATTTCCTACAAGAAAAGAATATTAAATAAAGAATGAAAATAATAAAGAATAAAAGAATAAAGATAAATAATTTAAAGAATAAAAGTGATTAGTTTTGTTGTTGGTTTCAGCAGTTAAAAGTTAATAGAAAAATGCTTAAGAAAACTCAGGAGTTTTAGTATAAAGGAAAGGCATGATAGGAAAATAAATTATTTTTCAACATGCACTATGAGATAGAAAATGAATGAATACTGTTAATTTTCCAGACAAATATTTATCCTGGGTAAGGACGACATAGGATACGAAGGGGAGGTGGAGTGTGCTGGAGCAACTTGGTATGCAACAAATATCCATGCAAGGTCAACCCACCACGTACTTAAACTATTCAGAATACCTTACTGAATCTTAATTCAGAAAGGCACCTGACAAGGAAAAGCTCAACAAAATAGCACATCTCTTCTTTTCTCTCCAGTGTGTTTCCCCTAAGTAAGCATACAGAGATATGTACAGTAGAGAAAGAAGCAAAATGAAAGTCTAGAAACAGGCAGGGCTCACTGACAGAAGATAAATTTTACTTTTACTTTGCTACCAATATGCTGAGGCCTCGTTGCTGCTGCTTCTTTATGGAAACCACACTGTGAAGGCATAATCATTAAAAGTGGCAGGTTGAAGTTCAAGAAACAGGGGGATGGTCCTATATCTTTATATCTACATAGATTTATCAAAAACCTCCCATCTAAGCTCCAGGCAATAGTATAAACTATAAATATATGAATCAAATGGCTGAAACACCTGGGGCAACTACTGGCGGGGTTTAAACCTGCCATGTAGACAAACACCTATAACTGGCCATTGTGGTGCCCTCAGCCTATGCCCAGCTAGGGAAAATTACAAGCTGGATGCTGGACTGATCAAACCAGGGAAAATTACAGCAGGATTTTGACCATTGCAAAGACAACAAAAATTCTCTTTCCTCCAGGCTTATCTACAGAGCCATTTGTGCCTCTGCTTCTCATGGATGAAGACTAGGAACTTGCCAGCATCACTAAGCTTAAGCACAGTATTACAAATACATCTATATAATTAATATCATGCATGAATGGCACATCAGGTATATCAGGCACATTATTATTTGCTTTTACAGCCCATTTGTTTTAATGATCATGCTGTGAATTTTGTGGAGAATAAGTCTAAATATTCCCATTTTCTTATGATTTTCATGAACATTCAAGCACAGATGTTTTCCCCACAGCATCTGTCTCCTATTATCCTATTTTTTGCTAGCAAATGCAATATTCTGTCAGCATATGTAGCTCCATCTATTTTCATTACCCTTCTGTTTTTCTTCTGGATCTAATTATATATTACAAAGACCATACCTGTTACAGATAAGAAATTCTTAAGCATGAAACAAAATTTATGCTTTTCTTTTCAGTTTCCCAGTATGCAAGTAGGGCTCAAATTCTGTAAAGACAGTAAAATTTGACAGCAAAATACATGGGTCCTCATCAGAAGCCAGAAGAAAGTGAGAACTGACCTATGACCTATAAGATAACCTAGGTGTCAAATGAAAAAGGCATATTTTTGCTTTATGATAGCTTTCATCAGAGAGGTTTGGACTATGAATAAACGGGGAGATACAAACTTTCACACTGTTTTTAAGATTTTAATCATCTTAAACTACTAAAAGTAGAAAAAGAGCCATACCAATTATCAATAAATATTAAAATGAGAGAAAAAAAAATAAAAAGCAATAAAATGAAGAGATCATCCATCAACGTACAAGTTACACAGAACATTCAATTTAAGTCAGATTAATGATATGTAATATTTTTTGAAGTCAGGCTTTGTTCTCAGTATTCAGCAATATTCAGTTTGATTTACAATCAAACTTAAGCAAACAGTCTCACACAAATCAGAATTATGTTGTATTGGAGAGAAGCAATAGCCTTTTTAAAAGGTAGTATTTGGTTCTGCCTACCATCTCCTGTTTCTATGTATACTCTTAGGGAACGCTTCACCAAAATTCACCTATAATTGACAATTCAAATGAAAATGGAAAATAAAACTGTAAAATAACCAGTGAAAAGAACATTTTGATAAATATTTCTTAGGTAATGAAGCATGGAGAAGCATTTAAAAATAAAGGCAAAAAAATCAGAAACCAAAATTTGAGAATTATGTTGTTAAAATAATCTTTAATTAATGAGATATTTATTATGGATTTAATTTTTTTTCAAAATATGTTACTTCTGTTTACTTAAGGGTATGAAGGATCAGATCTGAGTCGATCATATGATGGGCTCAGAAATAATACAGGCAGGCTTAATAGACATAAGGATATTTACAAATTCAACCAAACCTCAGGCACCTATCAGAGATAGTGTAATCAGATTCACACTGTATTTTGAGCTTTATCTCTTGTGTCCATTTGTCACAGTGTCCATTTCTGTTCTGGTGACATGTTGTTAAATAAAGGCAGCATGCAGCCTTTGCTATCATTGTCCTTTCTCTTAGGATTATTCACAACTTTTCCTTCACTGGTTTTGATGAAAACCTTTTGATCATTTCTGACAACCTGATCAAATAACATCCTCTAGTGCTTCTTTGGAGCCAGCCTATTCCCTGGTCCTGCAAAACAGTTCTTGCAAAGGGAGGATGACAGTGGCTCCTGTTCTCTGACAGGGACACACACCCCTTGTGCAGAAGCAGCCCTGCATGTCCAGCATTCACTGCAGCTCCTGACTGTCAGCAGCATGCTGGCAAAGCATCCTGGTACTAGCCAACAGATGGTTAGCAAAATGGCCAAACCCTTGTGCTGCTTATTTTGAACTGTGTCTAACCCCCCCAGGACAATGTGTAATTTTCTTTAAGGCACATGGGTGAAACAAAACTGAATCTTGGTCGCTGGTCCTTCAAGGTTTTTGTGGGGTTTTTTTTTTTTGTGTGTGTGTGTGCGTGCGGGGTTTGTTTTGTTTTGTTTGGTTTGGTTTGGTTGTTTGGTTGTTTGTTTTGGGTTTTTTTATTTGTTTTTGTTTTGGTTTTGGTTTTGTTTTTTGACATAGTAGTCCTTTAGCTATTAAATGTGATAACAAAGTTTTTGCCTGGAAGGAATTTACAGGTTGAGAAAGGTATAACTTTGATCACAAATGCTTGTCCAGGTGAGCACAGCAGAATGGGAACGCGTCTTTAACTTAAAAACTGTGAGATAAAAGATAGGACTTACAGATAGTCTGGAAAAATCTTTAACATCAATTCATCTTATACAATAATTTAGAATAAATTTTCTTCTCCAAGTTATTTCATTCAGGAGAATGTGAAATATACTCTGCTGGAAAAAAATCTCAGTTTCTGTAAGTTGTATCCAAGTACTTTTTTAGTACACTAAATGAATTTAACACTTGCAAAGCACTTCACACATCTGCTCAAATCTCTCTTAACTAATAACTAACTCTTTACAGTAAAGAGTTGCATATATTTTGATCACATAGATTTCTTTTTCCATATTTCAGATTGTGTGCAATTCAGATCATAGGAAATTGATTGCTTGTATAAGAAGAAAGCAGTTCACTGTGTGGATTTGCCCTCCTGTGAGATAAGGCATATCCAGTGGTGTTGAGTTCACTGGTTTCAACAAAACACAGCTGGAAGACGTGCATATTCTAGAATTATGGTTCACTTTAGCAAAATCAGAATTTATTATTTTTTTTAAAATCTACTTAAATCTAATGCCAAAGAAGCAATTAGAGCTAAGAAAACACAGTGAAGAAGTGCTCTAAGGCAGGTATTAGCTTGATCATTATGCATAGGTTGGGCTTATGCTCTTCATTTCTGTTTTACAGCAGGGAAACTTTTGGTGCTTCTTCAGTTTTTATACAAATTGCTGTTTACATTATTAAATCTGAACAAAACTCCAGGCATTTGCAACTTATTTTGGGCCTGCATTTGAATTTTAATGGATTAAATAGTAGACAGATATTATTACAAGATGTACCCGTTTTTCCTTTTTGAATATCTGAGTGGTAGCATCTGGTGAACTAAGTAGGGTTATTGCAAGTAAGTGTAAGTAGAAATCTACGATTTTCTGTAAACTTTAATTAAGAACTTATATTGTGCTTTCAGCACACTGAATGGTACTTGAATTGCAGCCCCACAATGATTCTGTTCTAATCTCTACAAATAATTACAAGGATTTTGTAACTAAGGGCTTGTAGTGGAAAAGGTAATATCTGCAAAATGTAACAAACATTATGGGCCAAATTGGAGCCACACTGTTAACAAGAGGCAAGGATTTGATCATTCCACTTGCTTCCACATTTACCAAAGCTATCAGCAGACCTTTACAGCCCTTTCCAGCTGGGGATCTGAAGGATGATAGGGAAAGGATTTTGTGGTTTGCACAAAACACCACCCACATAAAAATTAGTAAAAGCAACATTATTTATAATTTAAGATTACTGCATGCTAATTATTATTAAAGTCACCTAAATTTGCAAGTGAACTAAGTGAATTAAGTCTCTGATCTATCCTTCTCTTCTCATTTTTGAATCATTAATAATCAGCAAGAAAGGCATTCTTTCTTCACCAGCATTCTTGGCTAACTAAAAATGCCCTTCCTATCCATAGCAATAAAAGTAATCTGTCCAATAAGTGTTGCCAGCCTCTAAGCTTCTTGAGCTCATTCCAGCTTCTAGCATTTTCTAGGAAGAGGAAAGTGTTCACCGGTACTTGGCAAAGTACAGAAATCCAGTGATATCTGTTTGGCTGTACTATCAGAGTAAATTAGTAACTGGAAAATTCATTTCTTGTGATGCCAAATAAACCAATAAGACCAAATGAAGCATTTTAAACCAAGAAAACTTTAAGTCCATAATTAACTGGGTAAGTTATCTGCCAATACATACATCACAGAAAGCAAAGGGAAGGCCACAATCCTGAAAAGGATGAAAAATATAGACAAGTTGGTTTGTAAATGAAATTGTATATGCAGCACATTGATATAGAACCCTAAAAAGACAAAACATTTTGAAGATAAACTAAAATTAAGATAAAAAATTACCCTGCTGAAAATAATATATATATGGATATTATAAAATAGAAATAGAGAGTGTTCTGTTATATACTAGTTTTTTCTCTCAGCTTAACCATGAAAGTAGTTCATGGTTTTTATAAGCTCCCATTTAGGTTCTAGCCTATAGGCTATCTTGTTGGTTTTACTTATGGATAAAGCAAATCCCTATTCTGGTTACTCCCAGAACCTGAATAGGTATTTATTATATCAAATTATATTCTGATTCATAGAAGGTAATTGAAAGTAACTTAGTAACTTTTACTGTGATCACTACAACTTTCTATATGTTTATTTTCTTTCTTAAAGCTTACTTTCTTTCTCATAGTCTGTCACACTACAGCACACAGCGACACTGACCATTTGCGCTTTTTAAATTTGTTAGTGGTTTCTGGAGACCAGATATTTTTGTCTGTTAAAGACAAAAATAAATTCTTCAACATTTCCATTCTTTTGTCCCAATACCTCTTAAACATTCAAAAGTTATTCTTTTACATCAAGAAAACAACAAAAGCTGGGTAGTTTTGTTTTTCACTTCACAATTAAAATCTGAACAACACCCATCTTTTATAATCTCCCATTTACCAAAACTATTTTGAAAATATATATACTCTTGTTAGAAAAACAAAGACTTTTTTTTCATAAACTCAATAAGCTGCACTAAAAGTTATTTAATTTGGCCCTTAGAATTTTTTTTTTTTTTTTTTTAAGAACAAACCAAGAAATTGCAACTGCCACGTGAATTGCAATATACCGCCTTACACCAGTCAGACTGGTGACCACCCATGGGTGCAAACTTCAGTGAATGCACCTGATTCTCTGAATGCTTTGTTGCTTCAACCAGCTCACCATCTGCCTTTTCCCCTTGTTACATGCTGCTTAAATCTTAGGCTGAAATCTCTAGTGTAAGGACTGTTTCATGCCATTTGTGAAACACTTGGGGCAATCAAATTCTGACTCTTGTTGAGATACTTATGGACTTCTGTCATTCATGCTTTGAATAATTAATTGTAAGATCAGAAATACAAATTATTCTGTGGTAATTTTGCATAGTCTCAGATATAAACTTAGTGGTTTTGGCCAAGTTTGTTCTCATCAGCTATGAAATAAGCTTAAAACTCTAGCACCTGCAATGCCAAAAGATAACAAATAATTTACATCACATGGCCTGTGAGGATGACCTAACCTTGAGAAAGGAATTGCTGATTGAAATAAATATGTCTCTAGAAAGTCTTTCTTTCAGTCTTGGGATCAAAAGCAACTGTGCAAAAATATTCTATAAACTAAAAGCACTTTCCATGTTCTCCAATTTAACAGAAACATGTAATAAAAAAATTTATCTTGGATTTAAAATTAAAATCTTGACTGTTAGGTCAGTAATATCATATAGCATTCAAACTTTAATTGCAGTGACACTATAGTCTTGATCTAGTATATTTTATGAATTGTCCATTCAACCATAAAATCAAACACTGGTGGAAAAATACAGCAGTATTTTTATATTTGACATGATCCAAAAACCCCCATGAAATTGAGTTAGTGCCTTTACACTTTAAAAATCAAAACTGAATTTACTTTCTGGCAAATTATCTGAATTTGCACTTCTTAGACTATGTATTATGTAAAGTTTGGGATGAATTTTCACTGAGAAAGCAGCAAAATTACTTTTGTATTTTATATTTTGTCTGGATGAATGGAGCATGTCAAGACTGCATATTAGTACAAGGGATTAGCTGAAGCCAGTTTGGAAACA
>VXBI01013608.1:209912-234961 GCA_013397375.1 Toxostoma redivivum
ATTCTATTTTCTTACAAGATACATGTTACACTTGAATCAATTAAAGTAAAATATAGGGTTTATTTTTAGGAGTCTAAAATATTTGAGCAGTTAAAATTTTTATTGAGTTCTTCTTTTATGCCTTATCTTTGTAAAAATATATTTAGCTCAAGACTATGTGTTATTGTATAAAGTTGCAATTTTATTCCAAAAATATAGCAGCAATCCTTTTGTTAAATTGTATGCACCATAGAAACAGTTGCTGCCAATATTTTAATATCAGTTAGACTGAATGAGACTAAGAAAAGCCCAAACATGTCATTCTAAGCAGATGGTTGTCGTGGACTGCATACAACAACTAAAAGTTTATGCAACTTGATACCCTATAAACAATTCCTGATTGAAATAAGTCTTCAGTAACACTTCAGCAAAATAATTCATTTTTATTATTTTCCTGGTTCTCAAGATGTTTTTTAACATTTCTAGATACATTGACAAATGACCTGCCAAAGACTGTGTTCCCATCTTTTCTCCAAGAGTGAAAAAGCAATGTCCCCTCCACATCAGGGCTGCTGCAAGCATTCCTTCAGGCCTGACAATAGAAATTAAAAGTTTGAAAACAAAATTATAAAGAAATGCAAGAAACATTTCTTAATAAATGAAACTACTTTCTTAAACAGCTTTCTGAAATTTAACATAAGGCATTGTCATTTTGCTTCGCCTCTTACTTTCTGAATAGTAGGAGTAATTGCAGAAACAGCTCTATAAAGGTAATGGAGGTCAAGTACATGGCCACTCATGGTGGCAGTCTCTGTCTTCATAAGGAAGCAAGAAAATTTAGGTGAAAAGCATGTGATAGTAACACATTGTTTAGAAACCTTTGTCTAAATACTTGATGATATAAAACACTGATTTGACTATAAAATATTCTATCGTTTTCTCAGCTGTTACCAGCTCCATGCATTCCAGGGGTCTTCTGGATTGACTACAGCTTGCTGTGCTACTTTTCCAAGCGATGTGGGGTGTTGTGTAGCTGGAGCCAAAGGGCCTTGTCAATAACCTCCCCTTGATCAGGGGCCTTTGGTCACAACCATCCCTTTGCTGCGCTGGTCTCTAATTCTTACCCATAACTTTTTGACCTGCTCAGGGCTGTTCTTCAGAGACAATTCTTCACAATCTCTCCTACTTCTGATGTGGAGAGTAACTCCTCCACACTTCCTTCCTCTTCTATCCCTTTGGAACAGCCTTTAGCGATCTGCATACATATTCCAGTTATGGGAATCTTGCCACTAGTTCTTGGTAATGGCAACTAGGTCATAGCTCTTCAGCAGTGGCTTCCACTTCCTCCTGTTTGTTGCCTGTGTTTCATGCAATACATGAAAGAAGTAAAATGATTGTCTTAAGGCTTTCCTCAACCTTCTCTGCCTTCCAGTTTGTTTCTTAGACTTATTCATGATGTGAACATGGAATGAATCTGTGTAATGTCGAATGATACAAGGCAGAGCTTCTCATCCTCAGTAGCCCTCAGAGTGTTGGGATGATTGACTACAGTGCTTAAACAGAATTAATGCAAGTGCTAGAGGCAGTACTGTTTAGACAAGTAGAGTTCAGAAATGTATCCACTACATTCTGTTCTGCTCAGTTGTGTACTCTTCACCAAATGCAATCCTTCTGTTCGAGTACCTGTGCTCATCTTGTGCAGATGCACAATAAACTCAAGTAGGAAAATTATAGAGAAACAACTAGTGAAACATATACTGCAGAAGGACAAAAATGCTAGGAAATTCAGAGCAAATCCTTTTTATTTTTGTGCACTTGTTTTGGTGTTAAATATTTTATACCTGGCAAAAGCAATAATCTAAACATGTATGATCTCTCTATTTGACCTATGGAATATTTCTAAAAGGTAATTGTATTTGTCTGATTGTTTTGTGTACAATATAGTTTCCTTGACTGCCTTGAGCTGTTTCAATAGATGGATAATCTTGTGAATACCAACTCCAATGAGTATTAACATTTTTATTTGTATTGATTCTCTCCTATTTTACTGACTTTACTCCTATTTTACTCCTACCAATATTGTACTTGATACTGACGGCATCAAGTTTATAACACAGCTGATGGAAGTATTGCTCAATCATAAGTTACTACTAAAAAAACTTCTCTTCATAGTATCTGGAATAAACACGTTCTCCATAAACCCTGGATCTGTTGAAAAAATCTAGGGACACTCAGCACCTTGTGGAAAAGGATTTCAGCATATGCAGTAGTTCAGAAATGGCCTTTGAAATTCTGCTGTTGTCATTGCTGCAAGACATCCAACATATAAGAAGAATGTCCCAACTCTGGATCTCAAGCATATTTTAGACAGACAAAGTGCAGCTACCATTTTCTGCCCTATTTCCTCTCAAATTCTATCATAAATCATAAATAGCAGTAAACTGATGCTCATCAGTCCCTGTTTCCTGTGGAGCTAAAAGTCTTCATCCCTGCTGTGTGGAGATGTGTGCAGAAGGTACAGAAAAGAGTTAGGAATAGAATAGGCAATACCAAAGAATTTGTGGGTGTCCTGGTACTGGCAGTAGCCAAGAGTGGCACAGAGTTTGTTCTATGCCACCTCATGCCATTTCTGGGTTTGGGGAAAGGGAGTTCCTCCCAGGGCAGGTAGCCTGGCAGGGTCAGGTGTTGTTGGGGGCTTCATCTGGTATGGTAGTGAGCACTTGCCTGTGAATCATTCACCTCTTGTACACTTTTGTTCTTAATATTGATACTGTTGCTGTTCATTTTCTTATCTCAATGTTGTTTCCAGTAAATTCTTATACTAGCCTGTGATACCTTTTGTCCTTCCAGTTATCCTCTCCAGCTCACCACCAGGGGGGAGGGAACAAGGAATGAGCAAACAGTGCACTGAGGTGTTTCAGTGGGAGCACTGAATGAGAAGTACCATTCCTAAACCATGACAGTTAACCATGTGTGCAAAATACAGATTAGCAAAATGGACCATTTTCTCATGTGCACTGCACAGTCTACCAACTGATTTACCCAAGCTGTCAATATGACTACAATATTTATTGTGCAGTTCTGTTCAAAAGCTTGTCATTTAAATACCTACAAGTAGGTAAGCTGCTAGAAAATTAAACTATCAGAGTTGGAGTTAAATATCTGAACTGAGCAGAGTGCACATAGCATATGATTTAAATAAATTCTCCCATATGGATTCAGAAAATTGATACTATATTTCCTGGATATTTTTTTTCAATCATTTAAAGTACCCATGTGGCTGAAGAAAAGCATCATTTACATAAGCTTTTAAAACAGCAGGTCATGAAGCATTTTCTCCAGAGGGTGTCTATATATAAGTACTGTGCACAGCCTTTCCTTCTTTCTGTAGTTCTCAAATCTTCAGAATAAAAGACACTGCCACATGTGTCCACATATTTGTTGAAAGAACTTCAAAGGGACCATTATAAAGCCATAACTAGATATAAATAGCTTAGGTATAGTTAAATAAAGAGATTAATGCTTTGGTTTCTTTTAGATCAGAACCTCTAAATTGTGCTCTTAATAACTAGAAGGTAAAGTGAGTAATGACCTGAGTCTGGTGACGCACAGGTAGATCTAGATGAATACAAATGTTCTAAAGTTCTAATGTTTTTTTTTGACCTTTTTACAGATCTTGCAATTCTTTTGCGTTTTCATAGTTGAGATGAAAATCCAACGATAAAATATTCCCAGTGGCATTTCATTATTTTCCCTAACTTTCTTGATGGATCATTTATATACAAAGTAAAGACCAAAGAGTTTGCATCTAAGCAAAAAGATATTTCTGAGGAATGAGCCTTACTAATAAAACACTCAGTCTAAGAAGTTTCTGAAGCTGAAAAAAGGAAGGAAAAGCAATTGTAGTACCTCATATTCCTTCATTTTCCTATTTCCACTTAGTAGTGAAGGTTTGTCAAGTCATTTAACTTTGCAGATGGACAGATGGACAGATCATTCCTGCGTCATCCTGCTCATGATATGCTTTCTTATGTGCATATTTCTGCTTTCTCATGTGCATATTATACTTTCTTTCCATGGTGTTTCATATTTCTCTTTTTTGATCTGTGTTGCCTCAATTTGTAGCATCCTTCAAAATGCTTTCAAAGTTTAAAAAAGAGAGATGCTCTAGCAAAATATTGGTGTTTATTTTGGTATCTATTACCTTTCCTCCTTGGACTATTTGTCTCATTTCCTTCTGTATCTCCTGCAGTTCTAAATTATCTACTGGAAAGGCAAATGGCATTTGGAAGCATGTCAGGGTTTATAACAATATGTGTGTATGCAAATTGCATATGCACATTATATATGCATAAATATCCACCAAGTTCATTAGATCAATGTTTTCAGCTTTGACACTTTTTTCTGCAGCCTATAGTCTTTCTAGATAACTTCTTTGCACTTTCTTTAAGGCTGCAAAGCAAGAACAATTTTACACTTTGATACCATTCAGAACACAACACTGATTCTGATACTGGTATTTCAATGCTGTTGGCATGACCAGTGTGTACAAACATCAGATAATCTCCTGAATATAAGCATTTCAGAGCCATACTGAATTATATACACATAAAGCCCTGTATAAAGATCCACAGGTCTGAGCACAGTTGAGTATTAAAACTTAATTTTCACTAAGTACTGCCAAACCAGCAGAAATATTTCAATTTTTTTTCTTATTGTTCAGCTTAGTACTATCAGTGCTAAACTTTCAGTTTCTTAGAATGTGCACTAGTTCTCCAGGATCCTGTATGCTATCATATTTCCCCCCAATCTCAAAGGCTATGATGTGTGTTATGTATAGTACCTGCAAATGAGGTTCTGCAAGGAACCAGAACTCATAGTGCAAATAGGCCTTAGGAACTTTTCTCCTATGATCTCAGCTAATGACAGCTCAGGCAGATTGAAGACACAGCTTAGGTGAGGGTTTTATCAACAGCCAGATGGATGAAGAGATTTTTCAGGCTGTGAGAAGCCTCTGGAGTCCTCAGCTCCTCCCACACCGATCAGGGCTGTTGAGTCACTTTCCTTCATGGTTCTTCCATACCACAGTACAACCAGTGAAAAATCCCTCACAAAGACAGAACAAGTTTTTTCAATGCTTTTACTTTTTCTAAAGATATATTAGCTTTATTTTTCTGAAAAACTCCCTTCTCTTACCTGACTCAAATCCTTTTTTCCAAACAAGACTACTTTCTACATTAAGGTTTCTCAGAAAACTCATGAAAGCATTTTATTTTAACAGGGAGAACTCTTAATAGGCTTCAATAGAGTCTGATTGGTAAAAGCAGCACTTTTTGTCATTTGTCAAAATGTAGTCATGGACTGATTACATTACTACATTTTTAGATAATTTCTACATGTCATAATACTAATGGTTGGCTAGGCAATAATCTGATATCCTTGGAGAATGGCTATAAATATACATGAAGAAAAATTTTAGAAATTGAGAACATAGAGAGACACTTAATGTCCACTAGTGAGAACTATCATAGGTGGATAGACACTATTCTTTATCTTTCAGTTAAATTAAGAGGAACCTAATTAATAGTTATTTCATATCCTTAATTAATGAAAATCTGTTTTATGAACAGTGAAAATGATGGAGTAGAGTCATACAATCATCATTTACACTAGAAAGGGAACATTGTCCTGTCTCTGATGAATATGAGAAAGATAGGAAAAACAAAATATTGGCAATGTTGATAATGTTTTTAATGTAGTTTTACGTTTGGAAGGATGGACAATGCTAATTACTAGAGCATGGTGGTTGTTTTACTGAAAGAGTATTGATGATCCTACTGTAGATTTGGAGATCAATATCTTCCAATCACTGACCAGTTAAAGCTTCTTGGTACCATAGTGAATGAGATGTGGAAGAGGATAGTGTCTGCTGTTCTGAACATAACATTTTATATTATCCATCTACAATACAAATTATCTGCAATGTATAATACATGTACCAACAACTGCCTAACAACAGAGTATTGAAGGTTTTTGCCTCTTGTGCCATAAAGTCTAAACCAGGAAGAAGGATCAGAAGAGACAGCTTGCTTGTTCTCTCACTTGCAGAATAATTTTTTAGCTTTTTATTTATCAAAGAGGTTTCAGGTCAATACACATATAAAAAAAAAACCACAGCCAAGTAATTTTTAATATATATTTTCATTGATCCTACAGGTTAGGCAAGAAGATGTTTTTGGAAGCACTTACTTGGCTTTTACTCTTAGATGCCAGTGTATATGTTTAATCACTTCATAGATCAAATAAAGTCTTAGATCATGACATGATCTACCATCTGTAACATCATGGCATGAACTAGGGCTGCTTGCTACAGACAAATACTAAGATTTGCTTTGATAAATTCTTTATGTAAGGTTCAGCTAGAAGTTAGTGCTAAAAACAATTCTGTTATTGCACCTTATTTTGAAAAGGTTAAAAATAAAAAAATTATCAACTATGAGGCAGTACAACTAAATATAAGTAGGATTTTCTCTGTGCATATTTTAAAGTCATAATGGACAAAGCTCACTCCTGATTTTGAATCTGCTCCACATTTCTTGTGTGCCCATGCTAACTTAATCAGTTAGATCAGGGTTTGTAAACAGTGAATAATGGGGCGCTTTAAATCTAATCTCCCCAGCTGAACACTGATGACAGAAGGGGAAGCAGGAGGCTTACACTGCAGATGAACCAAAATTCAGTGTTCTACAGCAAATTTACACCAGGGATAAATAACTTGTCTGCTGTAATTAAAAATTACATAAATATCAAAATGTGCAAATGACAGTAAAAAATTTAGTGTATGCACAGAGGATAAAAATTATTATTTATGGGGCTAGTAAATTAATCACAGATACTACATAGCCTGTATGAGTCCATCCCTGATGTTTACCAAGAAAGTGGAAATGCAAATATCTATAAAGAACAGAACATAGAGAGAAAAAAAAAGATAAATATCTATATGAGTATGGAATAGCTGTGTGGAATGATCCTACCTGCTGAAGAATCTTTAAAGTTTTCTTCCTTCAGTGCAAAATTTGTTGCCAAACTTTGGAATTGTCTGCCCATGGAAGTGGTGGAGTCACCATCCCCAGAGGTGTACAAGAAAAAACTATGTGGTATGTGCTGCAGTCTAGTTGACAAGGTGATGATCTGCCAGGGTTTGGATCTAATGATCTTGGAGGTCTACTCCAACCTAAACGATTCTGTGATTCTCTGCTTATATTTAGCAGGAAAGCAGGAGATCATAATTTGTAATCATATTATAATTTACAAGTTCCCTTCTTGAGAAGATTCTTCACTGCATAAAGTAGTATGACTGACCAAGAGAGGAAAAAATCTTTCTTCATAATAAAATAATAATCCAGAGACTGATTCCATAATTTGAAACTAATTGTAAGATAATAGAATTGATTCCAGGACATTTCAAGTCATTAGGGAACACAGCAGGTCTCCAATGCTCTGCTCATTGACCTGGTGGCTGAGTGTTTTATCCCATGGGAACTGGAAACCCTCCAAGGAGGGATTGGACCAACTGGCCCACCATTATCAATGGGGAAAATCTCCTCTTGTTTCCAGCCCCTCTGTCCCCGCCCAGCTTTGTGCAGAACAGAGCACAGACCTTCTCTCCAGAGCCTTCCCCAGTCCCACCAGCACCTCTGCCTGCCTAGGACGTGGCTGTGCAGTGCATGGGGGCTCCCTCAGCTCCTTGCACTTGCCCATCCTGGTCCCAGTGAAAGGCAAATCCTACCTCACACATGTTGACCAAGCACAAGGATTCAATATTTTTTCTGACTGATTGAATGAATTGCTAATGGTGCCCCAAATATTTAGCAATTTTTCATGGTCTGTAATGCATAAAATAAGCTGAAATTAATCATTTGTATATGAATTTAAAAAAAATTCTCATAAATAAAGGGTGTTTGGCAATCTGCCCTGTCAGCTAGCAGGCATGACTGCCTTTTCTAGAAGAGCAACTCCTGATATCCTGTGATATAACACAAACCAAGCCTGGCAGTGTCACATTATTAAGGAGAGACACACAAGGAAAATGGCACTGTGCTGGTAGGCATGTATGAAGTTATACATGCATTTAATCTTTTTATTTCAATACCTGCAAGCATTCAGATAAATTTCCAGATCCTCTCTCTGAATCCTTCTACCTGCTGAAAATGTCCACAGCACACATAGTGTCACTCCCTCTGGTTCTCAGGAGCTGTGCAGAAATCCAGACAGAAAATGAAAGTATAGTTGGAAAGATAGGGGAACAGGGAGCTGATGGGGAGCAAGCTCTTTTTCTTTATTTTTCTTTTCCTTTTTCTTTTTCTTTTCCTTTTTCTTTTTTCTTTTTCTTTTCTTTTTCTTTTTCTTTTTCTTTTTTTTATTATTACTAATAAATTAACAGAACAGCAATATTTACAAATGCAGAGTAGTTATTTTCCATGAGCACAAGAATAAGTATTATTAGCAGTAGTTTTATACAGTGCCACTATTTCTGTGCAACTCCAAACAGAGTAAGCCTTGAAATCTGATTGTCTCATTAAACAGAATCCATTAAGAAACTATAAACCAATTTGCATTATTTAATCTTTTAAATCCAGATGCGATTGTAAACAATGACAGCCCTTAACTCTGGGTATATAACATAACGAGAATCCTGGTGCATTCAATTAAGAGTCAGGTAGGTCAATATACCTTTTCTATTTAAAAAAAAAAAAAAAAAAGAAAAAGAGTTATAAAAATAGGTAAACAAGTTGCATAGCACATGAGGCAAACAGTTTATTGTTCTGGAAAAAATACTGTTTCATTATGTGCTAACCTGTGACATGAAGGAAACTCAGGAAACCCCTTCTCAGGATTAAGGTTTGGAGAATTTGGCTATAGCTTAGGCTGAAAGTTTACAACTAAAGGGAAATTCAGTGCAAATTCTTCATCCCATGGTCAAATATCCAAATAATGTGTGACATGTTTGCACTGATAAACTGAACAATACTTTTTCTCTTACCACTTTTTCAATCAGGGATGCATTTTATCTGCTTCATTTCCAGGGAAAATATGTTAATGAGTAGTTTGAAAAGAACAAATATACAATAAAATATAGATACATAAAATGTTCCTGGGTGGAATGGACATTAAACTGCCAGTATTTCAACAAAAAGTCCCTAACACATTTTGGAAGGTGTGCCCATTGAATACCGTAGCCATCTGGAAACACAAAGTTTTCTTAAATGAATTTACAAAATCAGGTAAATGGAGACACATAGAAAGAGGCAAATACAAATTTTGAAATAGGTATTTCTGAAATGCATCATGCTTCAGGAATAAAATGAAAAAAATAAATTAAATTTTTGGGAAGATGAAGCATAAAACTATTTTATGCTCAAAATATACAAGGCAATATTTTTCCAAAGAATTCCAGTTTGTGATTCCAAAAATTACCAGCTGAGACCTACAAATGGCAGCCAGCACAAGTGTAAAAAACTTTTCTCATTTGTTTTTTGCCACTTGCTTTTAGAGAAAACAAGGAAAATTAAAATGCAATGAAGCATTGCATGTAGAAAAATGAGTTTTCTTCATTAGGGAAAAATTGATATTAAGTTTTAAACAGTGAAAATTTTATTATTACAGTTGAATGATAAATAGAAAGGAAGCCAGCAGGTAAGTCATTAAATTGTGATTTTATGAGCTGTGAGTTTGATCCACAGGTAGTTTAATTAAAAAATCTTTGAATTCAAATCCACGTTTCTTAATTCAAAAGCACATAGAAACATCCTTACTTGTTTTATTTATTCTATTTAACATACAATTACAACATGCATCATATTTAGGGAGAAGTTCTTCACAGAAAGGATGGCTAAATATTGGAATTGACTCCCTAAGGAGGCGGAGGAGTCACTGTCCCTGGAGGTGTTTAAGGGAGTCCTGAGTGCCTCAGCCTTATTGAGGTGATGGTGTTCAAATCTGGACTTGAGGTCTTTTCCTACCTAATTGATTCTGTGAGATGTTATTCACTTCTCATCTAAGATATATCCCAAGCTAGAACAACAAGAACAAAAATATTTCCAGAATTGGAGACTAAAGCAGGAGGAAAATATAATTTTGCAGAGAAAGAGGTGAAAAATGGCTGAAGGAGTACTGCTTCCTACTTTATAGACTTCATTTAGTTTTATAATGCTCATATTAGTAAGGTGAATATTCAAGTTAAAGTAATTGAAATGTTTAGAAATTATGGTGAAAGGTAGGAGACCAAAACAGAGGTTTCAATAAACCTGACTGTTCAGTAGATTTGAGATGGGGCAGAGCACTGTGAAATTATATTGTATCAATTTTGTGTTCCTAGTTGTAGAAATTTTTTGCACTACTAAATGTCATAGATTTGTCAATATATCTTTAATTAATATTTGAGTAGTACAGCTACTGTCAAGAAAAAAGCAATGCTTTTAAGACTAACAGCTATTGTGCATGGCAGATCAATATTTGATGATGGCCAGCAGATCTAAAGAGAAACATGCCAGATGGTAGTTAACTTTAAATGTGATTTCTGACATTGTCAAGGTACAGGGTTACTGCTATGGCAATGGACTTCTCTCACCCTTCCATTTATATCCACATGAATGTTCCTTTCCACAGTACAATTTCCGAGCCTCATTTTCTCAGTCCACCTTTCATGTGTGTGTATCTACTTGCTTTTTACATGTTCTGTGAAGAACTCTACGAAAATAAAAACGTAATAAAGGTGAAAAATTCATTGACACTGACCTATAACAGACATCTGCTATGAATAGTGTTTGATTTACTTGAGTACTGGCATCCTTTGTGAATACTGTAAGCAATTATTTTTAGTGTAAAAATTGACAAAATGCAGCTGCAACTCTTGTTGATAAATACAATTGACCATCCACTTCAAAATTTTAAGCAAGTGAAGAATTTAAAATTCAAATTATAATTAAAAACAATTTTTTTTTCACATAGTACACAGTTCTGATTCAAACTTTTCTGCAATAAAATGGCTTTGAGGTGAAAAAAAATATCCAAATAAGGACTTATATGTCCAATAAGACAACTAACCAGAATGGAAGTTAATGAAGGAAGAAGTCTCTCTGCTTTCTGCTAATAAATCTGGAACTGACCACTGTCAGAGATGATATCAGACAAGTAAATTCTGAATTCCATGATATGGCTCATTACTTAAATATCTTACTGGTCTCTAAACTGCCATAAAGTGACAAGTACTCTGTCAGCAGGTTTTTATTTCTATTATTTTTGGACTGTGTGTGCTCCTTGTAAAATGCTAGCAAGATCTGGAATGCCACAGCACGTAGATATGAGTGATTCTAAATGACAACTTACAGAAACCAAAAATGGTGTTAAGAGAGTTAGAACAATAAAGATCTCTCAGATGCATTGTAGAGGTCAGAAAATGTCCTGCTTAAAATTACAAAACCAACTTGTAGCTGTCATGCTACAACCTGTCCTGTTTGACTCCTCTTAGAACTGCTAACAGCTTGATAGTAAGGCTGGAACCAAATGAAGCTGATAGCTGTCATATCAGACTTCTCCACCTCAGTGCACAGAATGTCACACACTGGAGCATTTATCTGGGGTATTGGAAACTCATTACTCGCTTCTTCTATCCAGAGTAGGTATTGGACCCAATTTTACTAATACTTTCTGGAGTTTCACAACCACACTTGCAGAAAGTTATTCCTGTTTTTCTGTTCTCTGGTCCACTGGATAGTTAATTTTTATCTTCCAGTTCAACAGGTGATATTAAGCAAAGATGATCCCTAAGACTGTTCCAAAATCAAGTGGACTCCTGAATCTGAACCCAAAACTCCTATACTTCATTAGTCTCCAAAGTATGATCAAGGGGGGAGGAGTTTTTTCCTCGTTTTTAACTTTCTTATAATTCAGAAAATTCATGCTACATATTTCAATTTTCTCTTCCAGCAGATGGTCCTTAAAGTTATATGGAACCATGGTCTCTATTGCCAAGGCAATTTTATTTTTACATTGAAGCTTCCTACAAAATTTTTTGTGGGGAGGAGAGGGCTGCCTTGTTTCTTTTTCCTTCAGTGTTTTTAAATGTTTGTTTTTTTGGTCTCCAAGTGACAAGACAATGTCAGATGAATTTTAAGGATATTAGAAATAATCACATTTTCATGCTAATTTATATTAATGCAAAATCTGAATTCACATAATAGAATATCTGTGTTAGTTTCTGTTTTACCTAGCAGTACAATGAAAAAGTAATTCATACAAATAATTTACTGCTTAAAACTTTTGAATAAAACATGCTAACCTGTCATACTAAGTGACAGATAGAAATGTCACCATTGTTTGCCTTGGACAAATAATCCATGTACTTCATGTATAATTCATCTGATCTTTAAGAATGTTTAACAATATTGAATTTAGATACATTTCAATACTTTGGTGCATCAAACCCCTTTATCAATTTACATCTGCACCTCATCAATTTAAGTCTGTGGCTATATCATTCCAGGTCCATGTAAACCCTGATACGTTTGGAGGCTGGGTTTTTTTTATGGCAGAGAGACACTGACATTATCCAAGTTGTACCATTCTGTATCCTCCTTGTGGCCTTCTTGCTACCACTGAACTTGAGAACCCACAACAAACCAAGGCTATACATCCATCACAGTGGCATTTGCTGCAGGGACACCTATCTAGTAGTTTTTTGTCCCAGAGCCATCATTCTAAGAAGGGATTTAAACACCACTATAGATAAGATTTATATCCCCTGGCCAAAATAGGATTCCAATCCCATCCTAAAACTTCCTGCACCTCAAACTTGGAAAAAACAAATCTGAAAAAAAAGTCTCCTGAGTTGCAGGGAGAGGGAAAGATATTCTGTAGTAAAATTCACATATGCACATAGATATGTATGATATGTACAGATATGTACAGATACAGATATGTACACACACTGGTGCTTGCAGAGTCCTGCTGGCCCTACTTAACCTCAGAAAGGAGAACATGTGGGCCTGGTAGCTTTTGAGATATTTTTGCATTTTGCATCAACCCAGAGCCAAAACTTAGGGGGCTCTAATATGGCAGTATCAGAACATAAGGTTTGTGGATGGGCGTTTCTATAGTAGATGTTTTTCTTTTCTTGAGACACCCAGTTGCTCTTAAGTAAAGAGGTTGAAGGTTTTGTGCGACAAAAGCAGTTAATCATAAATAGGTCTTCTTTTTTGCAGTGCTTAATAAATTTGCATGATGAATATAGCAATCCACAGGTATGCACAAGCATGGAGGCTGGCAAGTGGGATGGAATCTCTGTTGTGGTAAGCCATGCTTTTTGGAAAATCATTTTTCCCCAAATAACTTTTGAACTTGACAAAACTTGCAACTTCATGATGCTTCAATTTCTGTGATGCCAAAACCAAACAAACGAAAGAATGCAAATATGCAAGGAAGCACTGCCCAGTGTCTTCAGAGACTTTTATTGTTGTCTTCTGGATGGAGAAAATATAGTCCAAAGGAATATATCAAAAGGGTTGTATCTCCAAGTATGAGTCTTTTAGACAACAGGGACCTGGCACAAGAATTAAGTTCTTAACTCTTACCACCAAACTTTTCAAAGTAACATGAATTATGTTTTATTTTACTAAAGTGCATTCTGCTTCTATGTAAAAGAAAGAAAGAAACAAAACATAACAAAAAAAGCTTTGTTTGGGTTTTTATTTTCCCCACTTACACACAAAAAGATTACTGGCTTCCTTCTGTGAAACTTGACTTAGGTTTGACACTAATTTCATCTAGAAGTATCTCTGCACCAGAAAATCTCTGTAGTTTTTCAATTTTGTCAGAGTCAGCAGCCCACCTTCTGAAACACTTTTCCTCAGTATTATTATAATATATGTGCTGGTACCAGCAGATGAGTAGAAATGGATGTTTACACATACAGATGAAGTATCTATATTTACTACCACCACCAAAGGAAAATAAAGAAGCAAATAAAATATAAAAAATTCACTTTTTAAAAAAGAATGAAACCTTATCAAACTAGTTAAGCAAGTGTTACAACCTGTCTAACAGAGTGATAAGGAGGAAGAGAGAATAGCAAGGATTATTCTCATATGCCTCTTCCCTGCACAGCTGTTTCAATCTTCCATTCAGGAATACACTCACCTGAATCTGAAACACAGATTTAAGCTGTTGCAAGATTTCTTACACTTCCGTTTTGACATATCTGAGAATATCAAACAGCAAGAAGATCATTTATAATTGGAAATCAAGGTCCCTGGTGTATCAAGGACCTCAGAATTATATGTATTCCTTAATGCAAGATGGACAACAAAATAATACAACTTGGTTCTGAAACATTAAATATATAAAGATCAGCAAGATTTCATTTCTCTCTTCCCCTTTCAAAAATTTGCTTTGATTTGCAGCCAGGATACATGGAGGCTGCCAGAAATCCTAATATCTCTGAATCATGGAGCTGCTGTTTGCTGATCTCGGCAAACTCAAAACCAGAACGTGAAGGTGAAGGAGAGAGAGTGTTTCTGAATATAAATTCAGATGTGACTGCAAGTCTGTATGGGTCATCTGCAGGCATATAAACAGAGATGGAAAATGACTCCTACATTTCACACAAAATCTGATTTTGAGTGATCTTGGATTTCCACCACTCACTGGGCTTTTAAAATTTTTAATTAATAACTACGTATTTGGTCCAGAACAAAAATTAGTTATTTCAGTTGAGATCATCATACCTGTCTGAATACAATCATACTAAATAACGTTACTCTGAACTGAGTGAACCATTATACTTTCTCACTTAGCAGTCACATCCAAGTTAAAAGATAAATTGCCAAAAATGCAGCAAACTCTGTGACAACAAATATTTGTATTTATTGTACAATAAAGAATAATAAGATTTAGAAAACTAAATCAGACAGCTTTATTAATTTTTCTTTTTCACAGTAATTTCTATGTCTATCCTATCATACCTCACATCTTGAACTGTTTTATTTTTGTCAGTGGTAACACATTTTTACACAGCAGGTCAATAGCAGATAATGAAGTTTATCTCATTATAAAATGCTAAAACTGTTGTCAAGATCTCTATTCAGAAAAGATGTTTTGGATGGGACAGTTTTCCTTTATAAAGATATCCTACTATGGTTCTCTGTCAGAAGAAATCTCAGACATTCAATAACTTAACTTTAGCAATTTAGTAGGGATAGCAAACAATATTAGTAACAATGTAGTAATAAATTCTGATTCGAACCTAAAGATTTAATTATTGTTCCTTGAAATTAGAGTGTCATTCTTACATTAGTTGCAGTTATGTTACCTTAAAAAATAAAAGATCACAATAGATGGACTTTTTTAAAATTAATTTTGATTGTTTCAGTATTAATTTCCTCCTGTTAATATACTGTAATCACTGCATCCTTGAAAATTAGTTCTGCCTCTACAAAAGCATCACATAAAATTTTTACTTATAGAAACTTAGCCTCTAGAATATTAATAACAGAAGTATCAATGGGTGTCTGAATCAAATTTAATAATTGGAAAATACTAATTCAAATACAATTGAGTTTTCACTAAGAGTTTTATGAAGGGCTATAAAATAGAACTTAGTTTTTCAGTTCATTTCTTGAAATTTTTATCAAAACCTCTGCTGGGACTGGCAGAAACAAATTTGAAAGTTGAATATTTATTTTCTAACTATAATGTATAGTTGGCTATACATATACGTATGCATATGGCGCAAGGAATAATTAAGGTCTTAATGTTCTCAGAAAATAATTCTCCCTTGAATTAAAGAAAATAACCTTGTTCTAGGTATTATTGCTCATAACACTTTACCATCTGCACCAGTACAGAATACAGATCTATGTATATCCAGGTAGGAATGAACTTTCTGAGTCATGGGAGAAACAAAGACTATTACATTGTTTTGTGGTTTTGTTTTTTATTTACTTCTTTTCTCATTCACATTACTCAGCAGTTTCCTTGGATAAAAGCACAAACAAATTATTAAGAATTCCCTTCAAGAAGTTAATGAGAAAGGCAAAGAGAAACCAGGAGAGAATAATTCTGTTTCTGTATTCATCATTTCTGACAGAACAACTCAGTGGCCCCAAAATTCTCTAGTTTGTAAGGCTGAATATGAGCAATTAATCTGAGGAAAATCACCTTTTTTTGTCTTTCTCCTGTAATTGGAAATTTTTATAAAAAATCATTGAAAATCTGTGAAATCAGTGAAAAGGAGAAAAAGGACCTGTAATATTTAAAATATGTAGCAAAGAATGATTTGAGAAATGGGTGCTAAGTCCTGAGTCTGATCCCAAGGTGGTGGGCCCTCAGTTAAGGCCATGCTTGATGTCACAAGCATCCTAGAAAATTGAAAAAATGCTACAGTACAAACCACGGCCAACTGTTCACATATACACTTTCTTTAAAAATATAGACATTTTTACTGAGAGGTAAATCCATTTTTATTACTCACGTAAATATTAATTTCTTTTTCTCCAAGGGTTGTCCAGCTTTTGAGCCAGTTACCCAAATATCTATGTATGGACATTCTTGGCAAGATTTAGCGTTTCATCTCAAGGCATTATCAAAATGTTAAATCTAGTTTCTCAGTACGGGAGGGGAACAGGTCAGGGGGAAATATTGCCCTTTACTAGGTGAAAGGATAATTCAAAATTCCTCACTGCAGTTGTGTGATTCTCAGTCAGATTAATCTTTAATTCTTTAATTTTGTAAAGGGCAAATCTTAAAAGTATTATTTCCATCTGCTACAATGTATAAAATTTAAAAAATACCATGACCATGAATCAAACAGCCATAATTACACAAGGGTATGACTTCTGCTCTTGGTTCAAATTCAAATAACTCAGTGCTGAGTAAGTAATGGTACTATAAAAAATGGCTGATATGTACACTTTCAGTATCTCATTAAAATAGCAATAATCATTATATATTTCTTTTAAAAGAAGCCAAATAATTCACACTTAAAAACCATATATTTATGCAATATATATTTTACATAACCCCAAATACAACAAGAAAACAAATGCACAGTCATGTCTTAACGTCTTTCCAACGTATATAACATGTTTTTAACATATGTCATTAACAAGAGTCAGTGAATTTATTTCAAATCAACATAAATATAACTACAGAGTCTAGGCATGAAGTTTTAAAATAGAGAATGGTTTCTAATTAATTTCCTCACATCGCCTCTAAAAAAAATACACAGCACAAACAGAAGAGTGAGGGGCAGTCTATTTTCAGCACAGGTGTAGCTGCCTCTATGAGGAACAAATACTTTATCCTGGTTTTTCCAGGGACCTCCTCAGAGCACTATGAATTATGCTGTCCAAGAACATTGTTTTAGCCTTCCATGAAATTTCTTTCCTATTTTTTACCTCTCAAGTGTTGCAGTCCAGCTCAAATTTTAGTGTTTCAGACTCTTGTTACCTGTCCGACTGCTAGCCACCCTGTCCCAGACAACTACAAATTTTCCCAGCTTAATTTGGTTACAGTGTCTAATTTTAAAATACATGCAGGAAAAGAAATGTCATTTGCAGAGGGTACTGCTTTCTCTCATTCACATAGAAGCACTAATAATTACACACACACACACAAACACACACACTCCAACAGCTTGTCAGCCTTCCACTGTTCCATCGCAATTTCACCATTAGCAAGTGCACAAACGTAAAGATCTGCATTCTTTCAGTCATAAGGAAAAATTAGAAGTTCTGTTGTCAATCCATTGAGGACTTACTGCAGAATTTCTAAATCCTCTGTGCTCCATCAGTGGTGTGTTTTGAAGTTCCAAGAACTCAAGAAAATTAACAGCCTGACATAAAGGAGCTGTCAAGAAAAAAATACCAAATCAGAAAGTTATTTAATAGAACACTAAAGAGGCTTAAAATTATTTCTTATACCTCTCCACAGTGATTACACAGTTGGCCCTTCACATGTCACTGTTACAAGCTGGCAAACACATTCTACGCAGCAAAGGTTATCTACAAAATTTGTTAAAGATCAACTCGATCAGTATTTTCAAGACTGATATGAAATGATCTATGATTACATCCTTAAAATAATTTACTAATTGATTTCCTTTATAATTTATTATACTTTTTGTAACTATTATAAATATCTGTGTAGGAAACTGTATTAGACTAGCCTTTTAAAAGCATTCTGGCTGGCATGGGGACCCAGACTTTTTCAACAAAGTTGCACCAGAACTTTTAAGCTATAGGCAGAAAGGAAAGTCCTAGGGGGAGTTTAAATCTTCAGATGGTTTCAGAAAATAAAATATTGAGATATTTGTTATAAAGAATCTTTTCCTAAAACAATTTACACAGCTTATTTCTCAAATAATACGTTGTTTTTTTCCTTTATTTTAAAAATACTCAGGTCTGCTAGTCTACACACAGGTAAATAAACAGGTTCTCTAAAATCACTTTTAATGGATTGGAAAGAATCTATATTTGGACATTTATGAAATAAAATTAGCTATTTGGTTTGGACCAAAAATAACTTGTTTTAGACCAAGAAAAAAAAGTATTCTCACTAGCTTTATATCTTTATATATCTAATCAGTGCTTAATTCAGAGCTCAAAACTTCAGATAAGAAAAAAAATGTCTTGCTCAAGTTGTTCTAATGAGCTGCCTTCAGAGAACTCTGTGAAATGAGTGTGTTCCTCATACTAATTTAAAATGTTTTCATTTACAAAGAAAAAAATTTCTACAGGCAACATGAAATGCTAAAGAATTTTGAATCCTTGGCATAAATTATAAAAATTGACTGAGCATGGAGCATTAATTTTCTGTTTGGTTAATGGTTGTATTCCATACTGAAAGGATACTGTATCCCTGCGTCTTACTTGTAACACTTTCTGTAAGAGGCATCTTAATCACGCTTTTAGCTTGATGCTAAAAAACTGTCCTCATATACAGGATACACTGATGTATGAGTTCAGTACTGGAAATCAGGGATCTCAGTGTTTTTATTCTTTTAATTGTGTATTTTTATAAAATATATTAGGGGGAAATAGACTGAAATCAATATAAAAACCACAACAATTTAATTTATTTAAGAGTATGGTAAAAATATGTGAAGGAAATTGAGAGTCATTAGCTACAGTTCTAATAGAAGTTATCCTTTTTGCATTTTAAGAGTTATAACAAGAAAGGAGAAACTTACAGATCCAATCTGATGAGCTTTGTTTCATTTCAATTCAGCTAAGCTAGATATAAAGCTTGAGAATTTGAGTTTCAAGAAATCCCCTCGGTGCATCCTGAGTTACTCAGCTTGCCTTATCTGAAATTTGTGGAAACAGGGCACTGGGAGAAGTCTCATATAGAGAAAAATCCTGCATTTAAAAATAAAAATGTCCTTAATTTTTTCAAGTATAGAGACTTCGATACTTGAAAGATACAAAGGGGTGACCAACAAAACAATAAAAACAAGGTTGGTAATTTTGAGCAGTCGAGAACTATGAGCTCAGAATCCAGCTGCAGTAAAAGCTTGCTTGGAAACAGAATAATATATACAGATGTCATATTTGCTTAATGTCCTCAAAACACCTTTCAAAAGTAGGTTCCTTTTGTTTCCACAAAAATATACAAATAAGATACCTTTTAAGGACTGAATGTCACAAATATTCCATTCTGCAAAAATGAAGTTCAGAATTTAATTGATATTACTTCCTTTCAGGGATTGCAAGATTAGAATTTTAGCCACGGTGAAGTTAATCTTTTCATAAAATTCTAATTTAATGCTGCAGTGAAATCCTCATGGTTAACAAGACCATAAACCTTCAATGTCTAAGAATTTTTCTGCAGCCTATGGCTTTGTCAGTGTTCCACCCAGCAGTCTACGTCTTCTACATCAAGATTTATGTGACTTAGAGAAGATTCATAAGATAGGACAGAATGCTGCAGTAAGCCCACTCTTTTTTTTAAATATTTTTTATCTGCATACAGTTGATTAAACACACACACACACACACACACACACACACAAAAAGAAACAAACAAAAAAAAAGAAACAAAAAAATCACCCAAAACATGAATTTAGAATCTTAAGTGTAAGCTATAGAATTTTTTAAGTTCTCAGTGAAAAAAATTACTAGTACACTCAAATAATAATATCCATGCTTGTAACAAACTTACTTTTGCATTACAAGTTTGGAGTTTTTTAGATAAATATACTTCTATATGGATGGAGCAGAAAGTGCTCCCAAAACAGACAATCTCCCTGAATCCCTAGAAAGGTCTCCATGGAGAATAATTTCATAGAGATAAGAATCTGCTGGCTAGGTGATGATTTAGAAATGGAATACAGACCCCTTTTTATCACTTTGTAATACTACTGGTCCATTTTCTCTTAGCACTAATAGGCTGACTTTGAATGTAAAATCCCTTAGGGATTGGTTAGGTTTAGAATCCCTTTAGTAATAGGTGCAAATTGTAGAACCCCTAAAAGATATATAAACACCTGTAAGCTTTTAAGCAGTGGATGTGTTAGTAGGATGCCTTTGTAGCTAATAAACTGCAGATTTATTCTTGCTGCGTGTCTCGGTCTCTTAACTCTGCGGGTCACGGAGCTCGGCAGGCCAACGAACAATCTGGGTACGGCTGCCAGCTCCGTGTGGCTGAGGGCAGATTTTTTGGTTTTTTATTTCTTAAATAAAATATGCTCTAAAGCTAATCCAAATTAGAGAAATGAGGTGATGTTCAAAATCAACATAATCAGATCAACCTTGTTAGATTGGTTTTTATCTCTATCCCATTGATGCTAATCTGGTACCTGGAAAAGTTTACAAAAATTTAAAATGTCATCATGACATTATATCTATCCCACTCCTTGGTGATGGTTTTGCTTTGAGACTAATTTGAATCTGGAAACCATCATCAAGAAAAGAGTTTCTCAATAATATCCCAGACCTGATATCTCATGTGCAAGGTACTGAAAACCAAAAAATTATAAGTGTGGTGGAAATTCACATTTAACTGCTAGACTTCTTGCAAATAATATTTCCATGAAAGCCAGATGAATCACCAAAGCACAATCACTGTAATTGTGAGATGTCTGCTTGGCTCAGCAGTTTTATTATGGAGATCAATTTTGCATTACCTCCTTCTGGCTGTGAGTGCCTGCAACTGCTCATAGAGGGAGGTCATAAAACATTTATAAGCCTAAGAATATAAATTGCAGGAAAGAGTGAATCCTCAATCTGTGGACAGACATTTCAAAGAGTAGTCTGTGGTAATCATTTGCCCCATTCTAAACTGTATAAAATTTTCATTTTAGTTTTCTTTACACAGAATTTATCTTGATTAGTATTTGGGATTCCAAAATGTAACTGTAATTTATAATTTAGTGTAAATAACATACACTGAAAATAATATGCAATAATTTGCTGACTAATAATATCCCATGTACCAAAAAGGCAGAAAAATAGACAAGATTTAAGTTCTTTTCCAAATGTCAAAGCCAACAGATAATTAAAGAAGAAAAAATAGAAAGATTAGAGTGACAAAAGGGCGTATGGTAGAACTCTGCAACACAAGAGCTGGTGTATTTCAGACTAAATAGGAACAAAAAATGTTTTTTTTTTTTATTTTATGTTACAAAGTTCATATTGAGTGCTAAAAATGTCAATTTCTCCCTCAACATTTTGTCATTAAATAAGAATATCTTTTAGTTAAACATGCTATAGTCATTGATCTCCTAATTAAGTCCACTTGAGGCCTTTGGCCTCACAGCACAAACACTCAATCCTTTCTGAAAGTATACAGTATAAAAATAAAACAAAGATTTAAAGTCCTGAAACATGCAGTAATTCAGTAATAAGAAATCCACAGAATTCTCTGACTCTTTTGTGTATGGACATCTTACATGAATTTTGGAATGGGTTTGCTAATATTATAAAAGGAATAAACTTGGCCAGATAGAGAGGGTCATTCCTCCTGGTAATCATTAAAAATGGGTGTGACCACTGTTACAAATCAGTTCTGAAACTACTCTATTATGAAATGAGAACCAAGAAGAAAAGAAACCATTAAATAATCATACAAATCCTGTGTCTAACCATAATGACCCAGCTGATTGCAGGTACTGTCCACAACACACAGTTCTGTTGGGAAGAAACTATGAAATAAAGAAAGTAAAAAAGTCAATAGTGCTGACAAATTAAATCAGGAAAACATCAAATGCAATATACATCTTTATTTGTGGCAGAGGACTGATATACATATACGTGAGAAAACTGAGTAGTCTGTCCTACTGAACCCATGCTCCAACCTCTTCTCCCACAAATGTTAAAAATCTAAGGTATTAATTCAAAAACTAGAAAAGTGCTAGTCTTGAATCTGATTTTAATCAAGTAACTAAGCAGCAGGTAGGTATTCTATGCATATATACATGGTTTTAGGCATATATATACATCTTTTTATACATCTATACATGGGGACAATTTTTAGAAGACTTCGGTGCTACAGAATCACACAGAAGTTGAACTTAGAAGGGAACTTTTGAGATATTTTCTTTATACTACTCATACACCTTTTTTGCACACCCACTTGCAATTGAATTTCCTTCTTCATCAATACCTAAGCTGTTCCTTTCAGTCCACCTCATGCAAAGAAAACAGTGCATTCCTACAATAAAGTATGCAGAATCAAGGAGAAAAAGAATCATCAATTTGCTGAATTCAGTTAGAGTGACATTTATTAAGCTCTGAAAGTCTCCTCTGAGTGTCAGTGAATGTCATATGCTGATTTTATAATATTTACTTCTTATATACTTATATACTAAATATATACTTATATAGTTATATACTAAATGACATTTATGCGTCTTGCCTTTCTATGATACAGAAAATTGAAATCTAATATTCAAAATGTCTCACTTTTTTTTCCCACACTTTACCAATAAAATTCGAGACCTTTAACCAGAGCTTGAGTTTGGCCTTAGAAATTACAAATGAAACCTTGAATATCTGTGCAGGGCAGGTACTGGAAGTATATGCAAATGCATAAATGTAGGATACAGAACATAAAGTTTCTCTCCTTACCAATACCAAGGATTTTTGTTTTCTTTCAAATTTGGAAGTCATTAAGCCTTGTCTGCATAATGGTGATAAAAGCTACTTGATAGGGTGCTTGATAACAGGCTCAATTCTTCTGTCCCTGGTGATGCAAATAAATTACACACTTTTCCTCCTCTGTCAACTCCAGCCTTCCTCCTGAGTTATCATCTCCAGCTCAGCTCCTTACCTCTCATCCTAATCTGATTCTCACTTTTGCTCAGTGCTGCACTGTAATTACAGTCTTTCCTTGCCCCCAAACTTTTCATTTCAGTACCTGTTCTTGCTAAGATCTTACCAAGGAGTCATCAGTTACTTGCCTTTCTGTTATCTTTGGATTCTGTTATCTCCTATGGCAGCAAAATAAACACAGCACCAAAAGAAAAGGTTTTCTTCAGCTCTTTTCAATCCCAAGATGAAATACTTACAGAACAACCCATCTTTCACTTGACAAAATTAAATGCTACATTCTAAAATTAAAATCTTCATGAATCACATGGAAAGTATGGGTTTGGGTTTTTTGGGTAGTTGGTTGGTTGGTTGGTCAGTCTGAGAGAAGCATATCATCTAAAACTAAATATCCACAAAATTATACAAAGCTTAAAAAGGGTAGTTCAAAAGTTAAGTCTGCTATTTGAGGTAGTGTGGTTATCTGAACCACCTTAACGATATTGGGTCATATATGACAGATTATAATTTTCAGCAAGAAGAGAGATGCACTCAGCAAAAGTCTATGAGTTGACTTTTAGAACTTTTTGAAGCTAAAATATTTTTTTTTCTGATTTTTTTTTCCTGATGAGGTCAGAAAGATAAGGGTCAGGAAATAATACAGTACAGGAGCAAATAAATGAGTGCAGTTTTCATACTTCTACATTCTGATCCTGTACAACAGATTCTGCATAAAAATATATATATATATATATTCCTCTAGCATTAGTAATGGTAATGCCTGCAAGTGCAGATTTTTGTCCATCATAGGACATCATTCAGATTCTGGACTCATGTTTGTACTCTTGTGAAAGCTACAGTTAACATCAAGCATTCAAGATTATCATTCATTTCTACAACCAACACCAAGGGATTGTTCTACATCCAAGTGCATCCCCACTTCTTCTTCACTGAGAAGTGCAGGCAGGGTTTTTTGATCCATGCAGATTATTTCCACACATTGTCAAAAATCAGACCTTGGAAATAAGGCAACGTCTGCTTATAACTAACTCAACAAGAACATCATATTTCAGTGCTTTGAGATGAATCATGAAGTGCCTGTAACTGTGAGAATCAGAGCAGAATATTTCAGAAAAACTTTACAAAGTCCAGAGTTGTGACAATTTTAGTTCCAGACAGTTTTGCTCCAAGAAAATTATGAATGATAATTTAGAACACTATTTTTAGGATTACTTTGGTCAAGGCAAGTCTTATGCTAGTATTTCTTCATTCTTGGTGACAGTCATGATATTCTAGCAAATATCTAGCAAAGATGAAGTGAGAGTATTATATATTTGTAGCCTTTGTATCAGAGCATCTTACATAGGACTAAGGTAGAAAAAAAATGCACAGGTCTTCGAACAGAAGCTAATATTTAAAGTTTTGATTTCTGAGAACTTTGGCAACTTCACAAATATTGTCTGTTTATTGATCTTACTTATTACAAGCATATTAGCACTAACACTACTGTAATTCACACAAGGAAGATGTGTCATGTTACTGTGGAATTTCACATGATAATGTACAAATAGCATTTGGCTCTGAATTACTAGTGCATGCCCACCCACAGTCTTTGGTAGTTCAGTAGGGGAAAGAAAGGTAGAAAGGATGAGTGATGACTCATGAAGCTACTGTTTCAATAATTGGAACAAGCTGATAGAAGGCATATTTTGATAAGGGAGGAGGCATGAAGGCATGGTGGAGGAACAGAAGTATCTTCAACCTTTT
>VXBI01013608.1:239669-259400 GCA_013397375.1 Toxostoma redivivum
TTTTGGTCAAAGTAGTTGATGAGGTAGAGGAATGATGAGGTCTGCCCTGAGACGTTTTTCCAGGCTAAATAACCCCAGTTTCCCTAACTGGTCCTCACCACACTTGTGCTCCAGACCCTTCACCAGCTCTGTTGCCCTTCTCTGGACACACTCCAGCACCTTAATATTTCCTTGCAAGGAGGGGGGCAGAACTGAACACAGTTCACCCTCACCAATACTGACCACATCATTTTTGATAGAGGCCAGGATACCATTGGCCTTCTCAGCCACCTGGTAGCCAACATACCTGAAGAACAAGGCATGTGATTTTGTCTTCCTTTTCATCTTCTGAAAATATTTGATACCTAAAGTCATATAAAAGTATAATCCAGCCTCCAGAAATATGGCCATAGAAGGCATATTCTAAAGTGCAAAATTTACAATCCTTCTTTTAATCTTAATTGAACCTTCAGATTTCAGTATTCTGTTTGAAATAAAATTCTACTTTTGCCTATTTTATGTTTTTCTTTCAAGCCTTTAATTTCTTTCCTTTCTTCTTTCTAGCATCCAAGAGTTTCCCCAGTGCATAAGTAGCAATCTGTGGTACTAGCGTATGCCATACAAGTACCAAAAATTTGATTGTTTTAAAATTATTTTGGTCCAAATCAGGTATTTTTTTCTGTAGTATTGTCTGACAAAATTTTTGAAAACATAATAACAGTCACATTCAAGAATCTGGAACTTCAGCAACTGTGGAGGTTTGCTTCAACGTTCCTCTTTCGTCACCTCATTTTTTTTGTAGACTGTCCAGTCTTCACCTCTATCTTTCATTTTTTCTTCATTTATCAGCTTTCTAGGTTAATGTTGTAGTCTAGTTTACACACTATTTTCCTTAAACATGGTGATCCAAACCCATTCTCAGAAGTTACAGTTAGGTTGCACAGCACCAGAGATGCCTTACTGCCTTAGCTAAGGGCCAACAGTTTGCAGCTCTGTAATCTTGAACCAGGCTGCTGTTGGCAAGTGTATTTCAGTTTTTCCTCATTTCTTTCCATGAAATGCAGACACCATTAATTCTCATTCCTAAGCCATTTAATAAATAAATAGACAATCCTTAATTCTAGAGGCTGGACCAACATACCCTATAGTTTTACCATTAAAAGTTTGACAGATGCTGTTTTCTGCTACAAGAGTTTGATGGTGTATCAGTCTATAAATCTGTATAGCTTGAAATTAAAAACAGCATTTGTAACATGTTTATAGTTTCAACAAATGTTGAATGAGCTCAGCCAGCAACTGAGCCAGAGTGTGGACTGCAACAAGAACATTGCAAACCACTGTAACTGTCAACTCTAAACAGAAAAGTAGCATCGACAGCCGTGATGGGCTTTTTCATCTCCTAATGCATTTAAGGAAATACAGAAAATTGATGTATGTCAGAAACGCAGGTAGGAATCAGAAATGGTTACAGAAGCTTTTTGATATGTAGGGCTATGTTTCTCCAGAGGCTTGACTTCTTTAATTCATTTTTTGCAAGCACAAATGGATGCGCCCATGACATTCTTCCTGTGGTTTATCAGCATAAAATTTTCTGGTGAAACTTTCAGTGCTTAAATATATATTGACAGTTTTTGACACTTATTAGTCTACCCTTATTTTTGATGCACTCCTCAGGACTTGTTGGCTCTTCACTACAGTTCCACTGCCAGCTCCTTAGTTTAGCTCCCAGCTGAGTCGTAACAAGGGCAGAGAGTTATAGCTTCCAAATCATTGATGAATTCCCACCTTCATCTATCTCACATTTTTCTTCATCCTTTGTTATTTTTTTTAATACAATCGCAATAAATTATTTTTGAAGTATTTTTTAGCTTTTTCTTTTTAAAAAACTACAATTGCTCTTCATGGCAAAAATTATAATTCGTAGCTATCCAATATAGCTTTTTTACTGCTTGGCAGAAAATGCAAGATTTATTCAAATTATAAGATACATGCAAATTATTCAGGTCAGTATGAAACCTCCAAAGGCACAGTTAATTTCATGTGTTCCTACTGAGCTATCAGTACATCTTACTCCAAATGGAGGACATTTATCCCAGTATGCTCCTGTCAGGACATATCCATTCCTCAGATGCTTCATTCCTTGCTTCTTTAAAAGGCAACTGTCCTTATAAATACTAGGCAACCCCAGCTCTTCTGGGAGGTGAGTTTTCTTGACCAGGAAGGTACAGTAAGGATAAAATTAGCATCTGCTTTCTTTTCACATATAGTGTATTAAAAAGGAAAGTTTCCCCCCACAAATAAACCATGTGGACTGTCAGAGTATTGTCTGTAGGAAATTTGTTGGACTTGGCATGTAAGAGGAGGCTAAAACAACGCTTCATTTTTTTTGGTAACTTCATCATGGTTCTATTTCTGCAATATAATAGAGTTCCTTTAAAGAGATATGTAAACAAAAACAACAATAACAAAACAAAACCACAACAAAAAATGAAAACCAAAACAAACCAAAATAACCAACAAAAAAACCCCACCAAAAAAAAAAAAAAAAAAAAGGCACCAAAACAAAACAGAACCCAAAACCAACTAACCAACCAAATCACAAAACAAAAAAATAAACAAGGAAGAAAACCCCGATCTGTAAGGGAAAAATCTTATTTTGAGTTGTGATATATCACAAATATCTTGCATTTATTACATACTGATAAGGTATTCTTCAGAAAAGCTTAAACCCTGTAGAAACCACTGAAAATAGGTGACTTGTGGCTCTAATATCAATAAATAGATATACTCTTAGACCGATGCACACAGAAGAATTAGTACACTCTGTGAATATGAAGTTAGAAAGATTAAATAACTGAAATTACTATTCTGTCTAATACAGATAATTTAACAGGAAAGAAGTTTCTCTTTTTTAAGCAACTCAATTTAAAATGTTATCGATATGGGAAAGTATGATCACTAGTAAAAAGAGGCATCCATCTATGTGAAGTGCAGAAACAGGAAAAGAAGTCTACCACCAGCAGATGAGTAAGGTGTTTTAAAAAAATCTATTTTATAAATGATAAATAAGGATTAATAATCATTCTATAATTAATGGCTAATTATTTTCTTTACAAACCTGTTCTCTTCCTCTGCTGCATATTCAAGAATTCTGGTGTCTTTCATAACTCAAAGATTTTGCAAATTAGGTACCACTTTCTATTTCAATTCTCCCTTATACAACTTTTAATCCAAATATTTTCTTTTAAAATACTCTATAAACCTGTGTGTATTTAAATCAAGTCTAAATTTATTTATGGGAAATTATTCTGGCTGTGTGTCTACCTTAGTGCCAAAGCCTACACACCTGGACACCATTCCCACGTCCACGGTGAAAACATTGCCAGAAGGTCAGAGCAGGCAATCCTCCCCATGACCAGGGCACCAGTGCCTGGAGTGCTGTGTCTTGTCCTGGGCCCCCAGTGCAGGCAGGTACGTGCTCACCAGAGCTGCTCCAGGGAAGGGCTGCAAAGATGAGGAGGGGACTGGAGCTTCTCTTGTGTGTGGAGAGGCTGAGGGAGTTGGAGAAGGAAACACTCAGGGATTTTATCCATCTGTGGAAATACTTGGTGGGGAGGAGTGAAGAAGATGGAGTAAATGCAGCAACCAATGACAGGACACGGGGCAGTAGACATATATTGAAACACAGGAAACTGCATTTAAACATAAGGAAAGTATTTTTACTGTAAGGATGGTGAAGTACTGGAAGAGGCTAGCCATAGAGGGTGTGGAATCTACATCTTTGAAGCTATTCAAAACCCTTTGAAGCATCGTAGAAACATCACAGAATATTCAGAGTACGAAGGGACCTATAGGGATCATCAAGTCCAACTCTTAAGTGAAAGGCCCATATAGGGATTGATCTCATGACCAGGGTGTAACCCAATTGCAAACAGCCATCAAATCTACCTGATTCTCCTTGATTGGAGGAGGGGATCAGAGAGTAGGGCAATGCCATCTGTGGGGTACCATCCTGGCCTTTGTAATTATTTGTTTCAGTGAAGGCAATATCTAAAATTATCCCCTAAGAAATGAACAAAAAGACCAGGAATAGGACAGAAATTATGGATACCTTGTTTATAGACACAAGAGTTTGTACAAACTTTAGCTGATTTGCTTTACTTATCCAAGCATTTGATGTAACAATAGTTAGAGGGACCAGGCTTAATAGCAGTAGTTTCTTCATACTGATGAATATATTAATTTTTATATTTCTGACCTTTTTATACGTTTATCTAGTAGAAAAATCAGCACAAGTATTTACAGTGTCTCGAAAGTAATAAATCTAATGCCTATTTCTAAAACATATTTGCTTGGATTTAGTGCACATAAGTGATAAGGAAATCATGGCAGTCAGGTCAAAACTAAAGGGCCCACTGTTTCCACCACAAGCATCACAAACTTGAGTATGATGAGTACTTGGGAACTTTAGATGAGACAAACTGGAAGCAAGCCCTTGAAAAAATCAGTCAGAAAATTAAATTCACCTAAGCTTCTACTGGAGGTAATGGGAGTCAGAACAGAAAAATGAGGTAGTTATAACTATCAGATAAAGCCTTCAAGGCTAATTATCAGGCAGAACCTGAAGGTGTAGAGAATCTCCTATATAATGCCTGTAGTCAAACATAATATTGTCAGCAACTTTTAATTTATGGATTGAGTTAAGAAGCATATATTATGGCAATGTGCTTTGCTTTTGAGTGTTATATGTGACATTTCAGATAAACATAGTTTTGAGTTAGGAGAGGCTGTTAATTCTGTATCATCATCCTTGAATTTACACAATTTACATTCTATACATTATAGGGCAAAACCCGATAATTTCATATAATTTCTTTTTGTCATCTGTCATCAAAATAATTGTGTTCATTTTCCCCTTATATCTTCTGTTACAAATTCTGCATTATGACTGTTAGGATTTCTCCATATCACACTTTTTCAACACTAAAACATGGGCATCACACATCTATTTTTCCTTTGCCTGTGTTGCAGCTCTAACCTCCAATATTTCTTATCCTTCTTCACATATCCTCCACTCCCACCGTCTGAATTGCTGTTGAAGGCAGTGTTCATTTCTGTCCCATTTGTATTTTCCTGGAGAGTGAAAGAGAAGTGTGTGAGGAAAGATATTTCTCTTGTCCCCTGGCAAGAATTACTATAAATCTTTTCTTTGCTTTCATATTGAAATAAAAATTAATAATTTTGACATCCCTGCAGAGCACAGAGAGGGGATGGTTCCAAACTACACAGTGACCCCTTCCACTTTTTACCTGTCATCCTCTTGCTCTCAGCTTTCAGTGCTCCACTTCCTGAAGTTGGACTTAATGCAGCAAATGATAAAATACAGTGAGAGAAAGAAAAAAAAAAATCTTTGGATGCCTTCCATATCTCTTCTTAGACCAATTCAGGGCAAAAATTTCCAGTCAGCAAATAGGACACCTTTACTGCCCTACTGCAGGTATAGTCCCCTGAATAGAATCAAACATGGCTCTACAGAATGGAGAATCTTCCAAAGACCTCTTGTATCATATGAGCAACCTTTTCTCTGAAAGGACTCAGAGACACTGGAAAATAACTAATTCCTATATTAGTATGTCCAAGAAAATGAGCACATGCCAATTAGAAGCCAGTCCTGCTGAATAACAGAAATGCTCCATAAATATGGAGCATAACCTTGGGTAGAGGTAAAAATGAAGGAACACAAGAGAAGCTTTTGTTAGAGAATTTATAATAATAGAGCAGATGGTCCTTTGGCTCTCAGGGGTCATTTGACACATAATAGCATTGTCCAAACTGGGCTTCACTGCAAATATTGGAGCAACTGACATATCTGTAGAAGAGCACCAAGGAAAGTTTTACTTCCTTCATGGAATTCTACCTTACTAAATTCTGAGGATTCCTTTTTGCTGTACTTTGTAGCACAGAGTGTTATTACAATATCAATTCTGAGTTCACTAGCAAATCATATACACCAGGCATTTCTGTAATATCAAGTGTAATTCAAGCTATCTTCGCTTTAACTTTTTAGAAATAAATTGTTGAAATAGAAAGACAAGTGAATTTAAAAATTAAGTTCCTTCTTGCATTAGAGTTTTAGAGAATTTTCTGTAAGAAGCAGAAACACCCTCTCCATTGAGGGTGCTTCCATATAAGGGATAGAACTTTACCACCTTTCATGCCACTGCCACCATCATAACTTCTTGGGTTCAACACAGCTTTAGATGTTTACCTTCTGTATTTAAGACATTTTTACTGTCATTTCTGTCTTACTCTAATCTTGCTGAAGCATATATTTTAAAAAAGCAAGTCCTTTCCATAACTAGGCAATACATATTGCACTATCTCTCAAGCATTCACTGAACAACTTTTTCCAATTTCATCTTTTCCTCTTATAATAGTATTTAATTTGACAATAAAAAAATTAGATCTCTCTTAAAGTTTTATTCCACAGCCTCTTTATGATTTTCTCCCATGTATCTAGTTGCACTTATTTCTCTCAGTTACCAACACAAATGTCCTAATAATTCTAATTATCATTTAAATTTACCAAGTGTATTGACTCCTGAAGTAAGGTCAGACAAGAATTTCCTATAAACCAAATTTTCTGACATTCCCTACACCTGATTATTTTACTCTCACTTGCACTCTTGAGCACACAACAAGTTTCAGAAGTTGTACCATGCTTTCACTAGAATAAAGCAGCAGGCTAAAAGGGAAGTTAGCTGAAATTAGAGTCAAAGCCACAAAAGTTAAAGGATATTTTGGGTTAAGGTTTCCTAGTCAAATATATTTTAAAATATTGTTTTAGCAGTCAGCGTAAGGCTTTTAGGAGTAACATTTTAAATTGATTAACTTTTAATTTCTACTAACAACATATTTTAGAGAATTCAGTTTCAGAAAGTCAGTCCCTTGGAAAAATTATACCAATATCGAGGGTGAACAATTTTTCAGAACAGAAAAACTGGACAGGGAAAAAAACATATTCAGGAGAAAGATATATTGAAATTAACAGAATGCTAAAAAATCATAATCACATCCAACAAAACAAGTTGGTCTTCTATCCTCATAACATGCCTTCAAAGTGGATTAGGTGTTACTTCCGAGAGAAGTGGATTAAAAAGAATGAGTATATTTTTAATTTGAAAATTTTACTGTACTGTCCAAAAAGGAATACTTTATTATCTTACAGAGATCAAAGGCAGCCTTAAAGTCACTCTTCTTTCCTTAAGTCAAGAATTTTTAACAGATTATGACACAGAGTATGACCTTGATTTGAGTCCAAGGCCCATTTTTTTCTTATTATAGGTAGTAGGATTCAGTTTCTAACAAGGATCTCTTGAAAGATTATTTTGATTTTCCTTTTTTCCCCTTAAATTTTATTTTCTGTAACTGTTGATGTAATACATAACATAATTTTAAGATAACATCTCCTACTCAAACCTGTTTGTACTGTGGGCAGAACCACCACTTGCCACTTTCCATTAGCTCTCACTTCATTGTCTATTTTCCTCCTATTTTGCTGTACTTTTAAGCAAAAACTTCTGGAAATACAGGGATTTCTTATTGCTTCTCTGAGGTCAAAAACTTTTGGTAAAGAAACTAATCATATGGTTTAGATTTACCACTTTTTGGGTTCTACTATTTAAAAAAAAACAAAAAAAAACAAAACAAAAAAAAAACCCACAAAAATCTAACAACAACAATGACAACAACAACATCAGCAGCAACAAATCAAGGTGCTATCAAGGAGATAATACCAGTGCAGGTAAATCAATGATCTAATTTAATACAGTAATTTTTGCATCTATAGCAGATTTTTTACATGTCCAAGCCAAAAGGTAACAAAAAGACTGCACATAAAAAAGTACAGAAAAATTATCAGGCATATCAGGAAATAAATCACCACTGAACTGAAAAACTCCAATGCTAGTAGTGTATATCAAGGGGAGCTGATGTAAGGAGAGGGTGGGTAAACAGAGAGGAAAAAATCAGACAGCTCATTTTTAAATCAAAATATTAATAAAAGTAGACTGTATTTTATCAAAGCGTTTCAGTTTATCAATCAATTTAAATGAGATTCTTTCCATTACAATGAGAGCAGTCAGCCTAAAATTATGACCACCTATTGATGAATTGAAAGTGGATTAATTTTAGGGTCATAAGAAAAACATAAAATGACCATTCCTCTTTATATTATTAACCCCCTCAAGAACTGACAGATCTACTGCAGCAAAATGGAAAAACAGCAAAGAGATTAGGAATAGTATATTTTTTTTTGAAGGGTCAAAATATGTATTCTTGCAGAAAATTCCTTTTAATGTTTTTTTCTTCCAAATTAACTCACTCAGTAGTATTTGTCCTAAGTATCTATGAACCACAATGTCACAGGGTTGTACACTTTATTCCATACATTTCAATCATGTACAAGTGTGTACAAGCGTGTACAAGTCACGGTCTGACAAATTAGCAGATCGAAGATAAATCTTCATTATTTCTGTTTCCTGATATAGATTTGCCTTAAGGGAAACAAAAAAATATTAATAATAAAAATAAAAATAATTATAATATCAATTATTTTTATAATAACCTGTATTCCTAAGCAAGGCTGGCTGATAGTTAATGATATATCAATTCTATGTACAAAAGAGATGCACCAAAACTGAAAATGAACATGATATTACATGGAATTTTACACATCTAGATACATGCATATACAGGCCTTTTGCACAGTCTGCATAGTGTCAGAATATGAAATTGGGCATCAGACTGGGCATTCCAATTTGGGATTTTGGTCTTCACTAAAAATGCGTGCTGTTCATTGACCATGTAATGGTCTTTTGGCAGCGTCCACGCCTGCCCCTGCCTTCCACTGGCCTTCCATTATGCCTGCTCATACCTCCTTCTCCTTCTTCACCTGGTGCTCAGGCCCCAGATGACGTGTAGTTCAGATGGAGAGCCTGCAAAACGGTTCAAGATACAGATTATAATCAGAAGTCAGCTGCCAATGTATTTTAGTAAACAGCAGAAAATCTTTGGAAAACTCATGAATAAAATCAAAGACTGTGCCAATATTTTCAGGCCCTGTTTTCAGTTTTTACTGTTCTCATTAACAGGATGATTATGGCTGTTCACAAGGCACCAGAAAAGTGACCACACATTTATACACATTGCTATAAAGACAATGGTACAGCGGCCAACTGACTCATCTGATCTGCCAAACAATATCTCCTTTATGCAACTGCTGCTATGTATTCATGATCTACAAAGTCTTTTCCACTCTAGAGCAGTCTTCAAATTTAGACTTATTAGATTTTCTTGAATATATACAAATAGGTAGCCTAAAAACATAATCTTTAATTTGTTTATAAATATTTTAAAGCATTACTTTTTCAAATGCATTAGCACAAATTAAAAACATATACAACAGATGAAGCATAATAGATGAATTCTGTGATATTATGGTTAAATATGTTTTTCAGATAATTTAATTTTAATAATAAGAAATGTGTCAAAATATTTAACTTAAGTTTTTAAAAATAATTTTTTCACCGAATAAAAGCAAGCAAATCTATCTGCATTCAGACTGCTTGTATTTTCACTTTCAGAAAATGTTCTGGGTAATTTAGCTTCTGTGAATGAATAATACTACAGTAAAATAATCGTATATATTTTACAATTTAGAGATAAAAATACTCCTTGCACATCTTGTTTTTCCTCAGGAACATATTTAAAATTGAATTGTTGATTCAAGCCAATCACAAATAGCCTTCAGAATGAACTCCTTTCATCAGGGAAGTCCCTGTGGCTTGGGAAATTGTTCTGAGCAAGGTCAAGAACTTGCTGCTTGTGTATCTCTAAGGATCTGAAAAAATTAAGGTCTGACTAGGAAAATGAGTGCCTTTATAAACTAAACTACGATGTGACTCTTAACGCCTAACTTGTACTGTCAGCTTTCTCAATTTTATTCTGAGGACTATAAAATTCTCAAGTTCTGACTGCAAAAGAACCTGTATTCCAAATGCACTTTGTTTATTGTGTAATCTTATACTCCTCAAGAAAGAAAGCTAAAAATAATACTTGTTACATTTTTATTCATCTTCTGGTTGTTTAAATTTGAAGTACATATTTTCAAAGGCTCCTAACCTCTGAGGCACAACACACTGAATTCATGAGATGATGCTTCTGATCCTAAAGAGGCTAACACTTAAAACTACATTAGCTGATTATCTTGTAAATCTAAGCCACACATAGTTAATGTGATTGCAAATATTAGTTCCCATTTAATAGTTAGTATTAAGGCTTCTGTCATATCCTCTTGGCTGTGTTTTAAAATTACCCTTAACCTATCAGACAAGGAACAAGAAGGAAATACAGTAGCACACACTTATAGAAAGAAATTAGTTACTTTTGCTGACAATATTGGTTTCATGTGTTGAAGGGTGCAGAAGGAGCAGCCAGTCACACTCATGCATTAACAGGTGGCAAAAGTTCAGTGCTACAAAGTCTGACAGAGATGTGGAACCACAGCTGCATTTTTAAAAAAATAGGAGAGCTTATACAATTAGTTTTCCTATCATAATCAGTGGTACAGTGTCCAGTTTTAGCCCTGTCCGTGTTCATTCCTCTCAAGGTCCAATAGTGGGCCCAGGAGTGTTTAACTTATCCATCAATGAGTTGGATGAAGGTGCAGAGGCCTCCTCAGCAGTTTCACTGACAACACAAAGCTGGCAGAAGTGGCTGATACCCCAGAGGGCTGTGCAGCCTTTCAGAAGGACCTCAACAGCCTGGAGAGATGGGCAGAGAGGAACCTTCTGAAATTCAGCAAAGGCAAATGCAGGGTCCTGCACCTGGGAAGGAACAACCCCAGGCACCAGCACAGGCTGGGGGTGGCCTGCTGGAAAGCAGCTCTGTGGAGAAGGAGCTGGGGGTCCTGGTGGACAACAAGCCCTCCATGAGCCAGCAGTGTGCCCTGGTGGCCAAGAAGGCCAGTGACATCCTGGGCTGCATTAAGGGGAGCAGTGCCAGCAGGTCAAGGAAGGTGATCCTGCCCCTCAGCCCTAGTGAGGCATCACCTGGAATGCTGTGTCCAGTTCTGGGCTCCTCAGTAAACAGACAAGAAGCTCCTGGAGCAGGTCCAGTGGAGGACACTGGAGACAAAAAGACCAAAGTGAATAAAAGATTAGTATTTATATTGGAGTAAAATATATCCTGAAAATAAGATAAAAGATAAGCTAGAAGCCAAAGAGACATAATAAATAGCTGACAGAGCATTTCAAGTTTCAGGAGAGGAGAAAAAAGCCATTGCTACACAGTAAGTCTAATTCTGATAATTTAGGGCTTCACATGTCTAAATGGCACTATTGGTCTCTTTGCTGGTAATTATGTAATAATCAACTGGGACATGGTGCTTATTATTATTTCTGTTCTATTAAAAATCCATTGTAAAGGCACCTTAAACAAAACAAAATTCCACCTAAACTAAGAGGTAACATAATACAAGGATTTATATTCAGGAAAATATTATATGCCTTCTGCTATGAAACTGCTCTGAAAAGAAATTAATTCTAACTGAGACCAGCACCAATGAATGAGGCAAATCTTACTTTAAACTGTTCTGTTAATATAAATATGGTGACTAGCAGGTTCTGGGATAGGTGAAAGAAGGAGAACCTGGAAAACATGGAAGTTGATAGAAATAAGACAAATATCGTGACAAATCTGTCAAGTGCAGGTATTGTCATAATGAGCTAAAGTACAATTATTTTAGAAATGGAAATGAGACACTAGTTAAGCAAAATTGCAAGAGGAGGGGGAAAAGAGAAAACCTGGTACTATACCAAATGCAACTTTCAGTTTTAGGAGGAACATACATTAGATTCAGTGAGGACAGGGTCAAATATATACACTTTCCACAACAACTAAGAAAATTTAATATAGTATTATGTGTCAACATAAGCTTCAACTATATCATTAGCTCTGTGGATATATGTATATTATAATCTTATGGAAAGAGAGTAAAACTACATTTCAGGTTGTACTGGAGTTTTCATTTTACCAGGTTAATGTATAATTACAGATTGAAATTATTTTAATATGTGCGTACATATAAATATATATTAAATTGCAGTTCATATTTATATTCATACTAAAATTTTTTGAAGCATCTCTGTAAAATGCTTTTGATTTGCATGTTCCATTGCACAAAATGACATGAATTAATACATCTACAGCTAAAGTAGGGGGGAGAGGGAGGAAAGATCAGAGAATGAAAAAGCAGAGAATATACATCTGAGTAAATGGAAGTAAGAACAGGGGTATCATGTCATCATAAGACTGGAAACACTGCAAAGCAGCAACAGTCTGGGCAAACTGCGGAATTAAAACCATGAATTGTTGTGATGGTTATTTTTTTATGGCAGAATGTAAAAGCTGCTCAAGGTAAGCAGAAGGGCGTGAGAGCTGGGGAGAAGGCCTGACAGTGGTACTAAGACTGGGTGGGAAAAAAAAAGGCCTCAATGAGCTGTAGGAGGAGTATTAAATTTCCCTAATTAAGGAGGCTTTGTTACTTCTGCTCTGCTTACTCATCTATTCCAACCAGGATGAGGTACTCATCATAAAAGAAAACATGAAATTTTGGGTTGGCTGAAGCAGAAAAATATCCCCAGATACATCACGATGAAGTTTCCCTAGGGCAAATTTTACGTCTTTTAAACTGTCCAAAACGTAAATTCCAGACAGCAGTCTCTTGAATCACAACGTCACCACTAAATATTTGGGGCAGGAATTCTTCCAGGTTTCTATGCTTTGATTTGTAAGACTGTTTGGGAGTCTTAAATACATCAGGGACCTGCACAAGGGACACTTCTTGGTCCTCTTTCCCAAAAAACCCAACTCCATACAACCTAACAAACAAAAACACAAACAAAACAAAACACAAACCAACAAGAAACAAAAACCAAAACACCCACACACATTCCAAAAAAACCCTGTTAAACTAACTCATATGGAAAATATTTCAGTGGGTTGCTGCATTTTCCTCCATTCCAGGACCTCCTAGAATTTCCCATTAAGGTTTGCCTGCACACATGACTTTTTTTTCCCTTTGAAGGTAACAAATATAGTTAGAGTGCTTCTAGTGTTTTAGTTTCAATCTGGACTCACACTTAACACCAGACTTAAAAAATAGAAACAGTGCATGCTCTTTCTAGCAGGTCAAAGGAAAACATTTGTAATTATATAATCAGAAACAAAATTACAGAGATAAATGAGAATAAACAAAATATATCCTCAGACTACCCTTAGAATTTCTAAATAATTTCTTATGAGATGCTTGGAAAAGGAAACAGATATTAATTTTATAGAAGAAAATTAAATGGGATTCTGATGTCCTCCTTATGGGCGAATCTGAAACTTAGCCTTGTGGACAATTCATATCCTCTTCCCAGTTAGCACTTCAAGACAAAATCATTCTCCTCTTTTCAACTCTTTTCATTTCAAACTTTATTTCTGGTTCTCTCACCAGTGAGTTCTCTCTCAGTGGAGTGGTATTTTTTTAGAGGAAATATGTCTGAACCTCTCTTCAACTCTCTCACTTCTCACTGTGATCAAGTGCAATGCAGGAAAACCACAGCCCTTCCCACAGATTTTCAAGATGACCACCTGTAAGGGTCGGTCCGAAGTTTCTCTCGTTTTTGCCTCCCGACCGTCGCGAGGCCCCGAGGACCCCCACCCAGGTGGACTGTGAGCAATGGTTTCCTGGCCTGGCTGAGGTGGATGACTGGCTGNTACTTTGGATTTCTTTAACTGGGTTGCCTCTTCTATTTTAAATAGCATTCTTGCTTGTCAAAATGTTTTCAATGCTGTGATAATATTTTTATAAGTGTTATGACACAAACAATATTGACTGTATGAACAGCTTTATCAAAACTGCAGACTTTCATTTAGACAAATGCCCTGATAGGTAATCTATAGTTTATGTTTTTAGAGTTGGATGCTATGTTAGTGGAGAGCATCCCCGACACACCCCCAGCCTAGATATGCAAACACAAACACACATATACTTATGGAATTTTATGGCCCTGTAGGGTCATGCTGTGGGATAAAAGCACTGTTTTTGCAAGTACCCTAAGAAAAACTTTGTGCCAAAAAAACTTAACAGCCTCTTCCTCAAACACAGCAGAACAATGAAGAAAAAAAATATCAAGAGAGAAAGAAATTTGTGTTTGGAATTTGTGAAGATTCTGTAATACAAAAACATCAGAAGAGTAAATAGATATGGCTGTTTTCCTTCCCATATGTAGGGAGATATACAGCTGAAGATGTTCACATGAGTCAGGGGGAGTCTCCATATCTGTGTGTACATATAAACAGGCATGCAAATATATAATAACCATAAGTTAGGAAACAGGAAGTTAGATAAAATATAAAATGGCTTTCTGTAGTTTAGAGCTCTGTCAATTTTTATTCCTCACAGTAAATTTCAAGAATTCAAACAAAGAAGGCAAATCATGTTTTGAAATTTTGTAAAAACTTCTAGCTGTTACCTCTACTAGAAAATACAATATCTCTTACAGTATAAGAGAACATCATTATCTTAACTGCCTGAATGCTGGGGGAAAAGTACTGATAGCACAGATACCTTGGCAACTTGCGAACAACTGTTTTCCAGTGGAGAATTTGTGAGCTGCTTTTTTGCTTGAGTGGTGGGAATGTCAAGGGCATTGTTTGGCATAGAACAACTTCATGCCACTTTTTCCAATCGCTTCTTTATTGCAGGGAGAAACTAAACTGGGTAGCATGTATACCATTGATGAATGTAACATGAAATGAAATTTTATGTACCAAACCTACATGCAGAATGGGAAAATAAGTTTAAAATCATAGTCAGGGCCAAAAAGAGAGGTATCACCTTGCAAGACAATTGGCAAAAAGGAGAGCAATCTAAAATAAATTATTTTTTTCCACTTTAAAGGAAGTTCTTTTCACACTTTGAAAGAAGTTCTTTTTTCTTACTGGTGCAATATCAGCCAGTATCCAAACACTTAGTTATCACTGCAGTAATTCATTTTCTAAAAAAAACATCAATTCTCTCAGTGTAATGACATTTCCCAGTAATTGTTCTTTCTGCTTGTTGAAAAGCAAAAGGTACAGAACTATTGATGAGCACTCTTCTGTGTATTGTAAAAAAAATCAAGCCAGACAAACCAAGAACATTTTATCAATTCTTCTCCGATTGATATTCACTTTAGAAAGTTGATTCATATGCCATGCTGACAAAGTCCTATCATCCTGTAGTATGATAACATGATAAAACAATTTCCCCATAGATCTCCAGATTCTTTACAGAACACCGTGAACTGGAGACACACTGAGGAGAACTATAAAATATCATGAGATCATCGTGGAAAATTCAGAAAGAAAAGCTGTGTCTCCTGTATTCCAAGTGCAAGGACACACTATGTGTTTACCTCCAGTCCTCTTCACAAGTATCTGTAAACGAGTTCTGTTCCCACCATTCTGTCAGAGTGTAAGAGATGAAAAAGCTTCCCATGTAACCAGAGATGTCCATCTCTTCAATGCAGCAGTGTTATAACCTGACATAAGCTAGGGAGTAATAATTTTGCATTAATTTTGTCATTGTAGTCACTCCAGTACACATTCTTCACAGCTATGTAGTGCTATCAAGAGAGCCATAATAAAAGAATTAAGTTGACAACACAGAGACACTCAAAATGTGTCATCAAATATAAAATCATACCTGAAAAAATAATTATGACACTTACTTCCTCCACAACAAGTATGAAGAGTGAAAGCCCAGGTTTTTGGAGTCTGTACCTGACCCCTTACACATCCAAGTAGGAGTGAACAGAGCAGTAAAACTTTAGGTATAGGTAAAACAATTATCAGCCCATCCAGCTTCTTCTTCCTGGGAAATATTTACATGAAAAAAACAAACAACCTTGTAGCAATTACATATTGAAAATTCAGGAGCAAATTCACTGTCTAGAAGAAGTCTCCCAAATCCCACTGCCTGGACAGAAAGACAGAGCTGGGGATGTCTCAGCACTGATCCTGTTTGGGCAAAAGTGCTAAGTCAAAGGTGTTTTATAGAATTTAACTTTCTTTAAAACTCTCAGTATTCAATCACAATTTGTTCAGAGAAAATATCATATTTTCAGTTAGTAAACATTCTGTATTTGACATGCATATGCAAAAAGATTCTGTAGTTTAGTTCAGTGCACAAAAAGATTAAATTCTGTTGATTTGTTGACAGAATGATATGAGTAAAATTACATTCTATTGACAAAAGTGTTATGGAACTTAGTTGTAGAATACTTTGCAAAATGAATATATGAATATATAATAAAGCATTCACAGAAGAGGAGTGGCAGTTACTGAAAGCTTTTGAAAGCAAGACACTTAAACTCATGGATGACTTTCATTAAGCTCATAAAACTCCCTTGATTCAGAATATATTTTTGGTAAGAAAATTTAGTAGCAGTCTTTGTAGTGGTTAAGGAAAAAGTAAATTTAAGCCTGGCCAGGACAACATAATTTTAGGCTTTGGCAATGAAATTTCAAAGTATAGTCAGGCTTCCATTTCTAAGTTCAAATATGTGTGGGGAGCAGGGAGGAAATAGTAAATATCAGTTATTTCTTAAACCAAAGGAAAAAGTGAGTCTTGGTCTCTAGTTCCTTGCAACAGCCATTGTAGCACACGTCACAAGGTAGGTAAGTATCTGCACCCAGGCATCTGAAACTTCTCTGTCTTTGGTCTTTAAGGTTATTCAGTGACATTGGGAATGGATATACTCGCTCCCTAGTTTAAAGCTCATCAGTTTAATGCACTGTGATAGAATTAATTCTCTATTATGCCAAATACATTCCCACTATTTCATTCAGTGCTGGTGCAAGTCTGTTCCACTTTGCTCACTTGGCAAATTTGACACACTAAATTCAAGATACAGAAGAAAATTAAAAATTATAAATATTTCTTTGAAATGGAGCCTCAGTCCTGTAACATCCCCTCAGACTTCTGAAATAATAGATATTTTGCCTGATTGAAGAGTGCCAAATAAAGGCCTTGCAAAATGAATGCAAATTGTTCATTTTCAAAACCTCTCTAGGTTTGTTCTGCATGTGTTTTTGTAGACACAGGTGTGCATGAGGTTCTAACTAAACAGGATAAAAGAAAACTGCAGGAAGGAAGGAAAATGAAACATATCTTTAAAAGCTCCTATATAAACAGAAAAAAAATGCAACTTCTGGTAGTTAATATGCATCCAGGTTATCTTTTGGGTCATGAGCTGCTATATTCATTGTGATCACTTGAGACACTGCGACACACCTATTGACAAAAGCAATTTTGGTATATCAAACTGTTTACCCTAAGCAGTCACGGCAGTTTATAGCCACATGCTATATCCAAGAGAAGAGAAATATGCTCACATGCTTCACATGATAGAAGTCAGATATATCAAAATACAGAGCCATTTTAAAAACAGGAAAAAAATTAAATCTAGCCTTTTCCTCTAGTAAAACCAAGACAGTGCTCTATCTTTTAGGGGTTTGTTACTAGATAATTTCATAATATTCTTTGGCAATCATAATATATGCATATGTTTGTCCAATGGCTCACTGTGTATGAAACTTAGAATTTGTAACATTCATGAATAGAAAAGACCCAGGAAACTGTTTAAATTAGATATGGTAATTAGATATAGTATTTACAAGAACAAACATGCTTTGCACATTTTCAGCAATGACATGGCCAAAAAAGAGAAATGTGTATATGTATGTGTATACACATGGTTTTATATTCATACAGCGTTGTGTTGCCAAGTTAGAATTCGAAAGAACAAAAAAGTGAAAGTATTAAAATGTACCAAGTTATACTGCATCTGAGATTTTTCAACATTTTCCTCTCCTAGCATAAAAATGTATATATACAGTGCAGCTAGTTCAAATTGTCATAGAAATTAGTTACTCAACCTTCATGAGTTAATTGAAGCCTCCTCTTTGCATCTTCTCTCTCTTACAGAGATATTGTACACATTCTCTAATTATTTCCTAGTCATATGTGGCTGTTATGAGGTAATATTTCCTGTCTTCAGTAAAGATCTGCAGTGAAGCCTGAAGGGTGCAGATGGTTTAGGAGGGACAGACCAGGAAGGCAGAGAGGTAGAGCTGTGCTCCCTGTCAGGGAACACTTGGTAAGTGTTGCACTCTGTTGTGGAGTGGATTCTGAGCAAGTCAAGAGCTTATGGACCAGGACAAAAGGGCAGACATTGTCATGATTTGTGCTACACGCTCCAGGAGGAGAAAGTGGATGAAATCATCTACAAGATGCTTGAAACAGTCTCAATGTCACAGGCACCAGTTCTTTTAGGGGTATTTAACTACCCAGACTTCTGGAGAGGCACCCCAGCAAAGCACAAACAGTTCAGGAGGTTCCTGAAAATCCTAGATCACAACTTCCCACAAAGAATGATGTGCTGCTCCACCTCTAACAGAAAAATATGGAAGACCTTGTTGGAGATATGGAGGCTGGGAGCCACTTGGCTGTAGCTACCATGACATGGTAGAGTTCAGTTATAGGTGATGACAAAACTGGACAGAAATTATGATTGTGATAGGTATCTTCTTCGAAGAATCCCATGGAAACAGGATTCTTCCAAGAAGGCCCTTCAGAGAAAGGTAGTCCAAGCAAGCTGGCTTTTATACAAGGATCACTTATTTCAGGATCAAAAATAACGTATCCTAATGAGCAGGATATCAGGAAAAGCAGGCAAGAGAACTGCATGGATGAATGAGGAACAGTCAGACATACGAATGAAAGAGATGGGAGGTGGAAACGGATCCAGGCCACCTTGCATCACTTTAAAGAGATTGTCAGATTAAGTAGAAAGAATTCCAGGCCATCCAGAATTAAATCTGAATACAGACGTCCAGAGCAACAAAATGGACTTCTTAAATACACTAATTACAAAAGGAAAATGAAGAATAGTGTGGGCCCTTTACCAAATGAAGACATGGCTGTGGTAACTGAATATGTAGAAAAGGCAGAGTTAACAGAACGTCACCTTTGCACTGGCCTTCACTGACAAGACTTTCCTTCAGCCAAGTTCCAGAAATTAAAGGCAACACAGATACGTTAAACAGTTCAAATAAAATAATATTATTTTTTGGTAGCTTCAGATACCCTCATGCAGACAGAATGATCGTTCAAACAAGTTTTACTTTATAGTACCCCTTATGTGTTTTGGTGTGTTTTGTGTTTTTTTAGTCTTACATTTCTTGGGGGATTTTATGTGAGAAATAAATGCAAGGCATGTGTAAATTACAAATGCATATGCAGGTTCTAATAACAGTTGGGATTTTGTTACTGTCATAACAAGTACAGATTAGAAATAACTTGACAAAATTCAATAAATAAGTGACCCCTTGGTAACTGGATAAGTAGAGAGATAAAAAATATAAGAGCAACAAGAATCAATGCTTCAAAGAGGCTGCATAAAAGCTTAGAATGAGGGAATAAATGAAATGGATTAAAAATGCTGTGATGAAAATGAATAAAAAATAAAACATAAGCTATAGTGATAAGTAATAAATGATTTTACAAACATATAAAAATTAGGAAGTTGGCAAGGGAGGCTGTTGATTCCTTGTGGGAAGATGAAAAAGTAAAGCACCAGAAAATGTAAATATTGCTGG
>VXBI01013608.1:259514-282104 GCA_013397375.1 Toxostoma redivivum
GCGGAGCAAAATCGGAAAACGAGAGGAGAAGGAGAGGAGAAGGAGAGGAGAAGGAGAGGAGAAGGAGAGGAGAAGGAGAGGAGAGGAGATTTGGTAAAACTGAAAATGCAAACTGTTTCAGTAACCATGAGTAAGATCATCTCAAAAATTCAAAGCAAAGACCAGGTGGGAGAAAGATCTCCCCAAACCCCTCAAGACAGGAATTACTGACCTTGTGTTTATTTACTCCTATAAAAGGTATGAATGGATCAGCAGTGGTTTAAATTAATACATGTAATCATATTAAAGAAGGTTCAAAGGATATTGAAAAAGAAATCATAAGACTGAATTTGATTGGTTTAAACTGGAGCAACTATGACCTTCTGCTAAATTATTCTGATTTATTTAGAATCTGAATTCCTTTCTGGTATTTTAAGAATTTAGGTTTAAGAACCTGCATTCTCCCTCTGATTTCTTGCATTCCTGAGACTTAATGTCTCACCTCCATATTTAAAAATTAAAAAAGTAAGAGTAGAAATCATGAAAAAATGTTCTCTATTGTTTCTAACTTCACACAAAGCCTTCTGCGTTATGAGGAATTCTATTTTGATCAGAGTTGACAAGAAATACCAACCAAGCATTGTTTCAAAAAGCTTATCTATGATTAGCTGAAGGAGTCTTACAATTTTTTTCTACAATTTGGACTATAAATTCTCTCCCTCAGATGTATGCAGACCTCTGTAGAGTTCTTTCACCTGAGACACCTTAATTAACTGTTCTGATACTACTAATCAAATTTGCATAATTACTGAGACCTTCTATTTTGGAGTCCTGAGATTTTTCAGAAAATTCAAAGCAAGTTTGGAGGAAAATTTTCAAATATTCTTACTTTTCCTTAAACATTTCATTTCCAAGATTCAGTTATAAATTCTACCCAAGTTTCAAAGAAGTGGAAAAGGTTGAAGATTATAACAAAAGGAGGGAGGGAAAGAAATACCTTTGGTATTCAAGAGTCTCATGCAATCTCTTAGTGCAATTAATTAATTAATCAAATTAATCAATTAGATTGATTAGAAAGTGTAACAGTCCTCTGTATGTGTTCAGTACTTTAGGGAGGTTCCTTTTTGAAAGCAATAGCCCAGTACATTATCCTATCCCCAAAGTTATGTAATGATAGATCTGTTCAATCAGAGAGCAGCTGAAAAAGTAATTGTTTTCAGAAGGAAATGGGACCTCTCACAAGGTGCATCTGATTTCACAGCAATCTAGGATTTTTTTTAAAAAACCTCACTTGTGGGATTTATTCAATATGTTGGGGATAAATAGCAGGGGTTGAAGATTTTCAAAGTTGTTTCAAAATTATGGTCTCCTAGAGGAAGACTCAGATAACGATACATATTGTGCAAAAAACATATTTTAATTAATTACCTGAAGATATGTGCTGTAGTAGCACAGCCTTTTCTTTTTGAGACCATAATGTATTAAGTGAATTTCAATTTAGAATTTAAAAGGTTTATTTTCTTAAAAAGAAATATTTTCCTTTTCAGATTATTTTATTAATATTATTAAAATTAGACTCTTGCGTCACAAGATTAATTCGATTTTTCAACTGAATTTTAACCTAAATTAGGACAGAATTTTATATAGTCACATTAATTCAGGTTCAATCACTGCAGTGGCAAAGAAATTTTACACTACTCCATAGTGCTATGTAGGCCAGGTGGTATAACAATAATTTAATCCCCTACATTTTGGAAGACTATAACACTACTGGGAGTTTTTTTTTCTTGAGGGTTTTTCAATGCCTTGTGATCGGGAAAGCCCAATATAAATGTCTTTCTCTCAGTGTTTAGTCCATATATATTTTATATATCTTTACCCATGTTTTAATCTGTGATTATGAGTTCAAACTCTGGTGTTTGAAGGGCAAGAGATGGGACATTTCTGCTGTGGAGAGGGTCAGCAGTGTGACAAACACAGAGCCTCATGGGCTCAAGAGCCTTCATACTCTTCACACATTCTCTTCTAGAGCTCTTCACATTTAAGAGAATAAAGAGTTCAAGAAAATTTATATGTCCTTTTACAAGAACAGAGGGTATTTTCACTTTGCCATAAATTTACCTCTTCTTATAATACTGACTTTCACTACAATTTTCTGCCATTGTGTTTCCCATGAAAATATCTTTTACTTTCTTCTCTGCTCCTTTGCCAAGAGTGAGACAGCATTTCAGTCTTCATGTTTATTGTAGCATGAAGTATTTTGGCAAGAGACTGGAATGCTCAGAAATGCTACAATTGAGGCTGACCATGATTTCAACACTGGTCCTGTCATGAGACATTTCTTGCTACACACTTTGGTGTAATTACTCAAAGAACCAGCTTGGAAGAGCAATGATGTAACCTAGGAATTAAACTAGAGCATAGCATTTATACCTGAGAGAGTAGAAACAATAGATATGCTCAGTGAAGTACCAATGGTCAAAGATGTTGTCTTCTAATAATTTTAAGATTTGCCATAGGAGATTCTTAGTAAAGACAGAGTAGGAAGATGCCCTGGCAAATGTTTGGTTTAGCAGCTTTTGCCTTTAAGTCATTCTGAGCCTAATGTAATACTATGGGGCTTTTTATCCTTTATTTTTAATTTTCTGTGTGAATAGCTGCCAAAATGCAGATGTAACCCAAGGAGCCAGAAGCAGAAGACCAAGTCCCAGTCCATTCTTAGGCTTCTTTCAGTTGCTGCCCACCTCTGGTCACCCTGAAATTTCTCATTTTTCTGGGATAAAGAAGAGGTGAACAACAATGTGTGCTATGATTTTTATGTCTGACTTGTGATATGGCCTGTAAGATAGTAACACTTCAAAATTGTCAATTCCACCAATTACTCAGTTTCTGACTTTATTACTAAATTTAAAACCTGTCATGTTGTCTTGGGGTGACTGTATGATGCCTGTATCCCCAAATCGTCTGTTCTGTTAGTGTTGAATATTAAATTCTCCAACTTTAAGACTGGTTCCAGGAGTGAAGCAAGGGGGAAAGAAGAAGTGCAGGGTTTGTTATCAGAGACTGCACCAGCTCCCCCGCATTCCTGCTGGCACTGTGTTGTCTGCAGTAAACAGCAAGAGAAAACTCTTTTTTGCTCTAAGTGGCTTCTTCTGACTAACTAAAATAGAAAAACTCCCTGGATTGCTTTTTTTTCCTCCTTTCCTTTTTTTCCTAAAACTGTTTTAAACCTGCTCTAGACTAAAAACTTAAAAAAAGTACCAGGAGCTCACACCTGTGGCCCACCAGGCCTGACCTGAGCCGTGGCATTTCCCAGCACCGGAAAGACTGAAAACAGCCTGAATAAGCCGGGCAGCCCACGGGAAAAACTCTTCTGATCCTGTCATCTCTTCAAAGTGGCAAGAGGTTTTTTTCCTGTTTAGTATTGTTCAATTTTATACTGAAAAGTATGTTACCTGTTAAATAAACAGTTCTGTTTCTTTTTCCACTTCTCTCCAAAAAAATTTTTTCCCGAACCAACTGGAAGAAGGATTGCTTGGATTGGTTTTTTTTTCCCTTTCCCTGGAGAAACCCCATTCAGAAGTTTCCTCCCAAATTTGCTCTAAACCAAAACACATGTATACTCTGGTATTTCTATTCTGCTGTTGGATGAATCTAGAGTTTCAAATGAAAGTATCATTATTAATTTAACTAAAATCAGATCACAGTGTTCAGGAAGAAACTATGATAGGTGGTAAGGGAGAAGAAATGTTTCTGCAAGAAAACTCAACCTTCATTTTTCCAACTTACAGGACCAAATTATTTAGCCTTATGGTTCTTTTTCTAATAGCTTATATATAATATTGCATAACCAGATACATGCCAAATTAAGTTACTCCAAATTTTCTTAGAAAATATAGAAATACAGAGCTTGAAGGAATCAAAAAAATACATACTTATGTTCTGAGACAGAATTAGACATGACTAAATTAATCTCTCACAACTAGTTCTACCATCTGAGTAATTTTCTCTTTAAGAACGCCTCATATTTGCTTTTCCTTTCTGGGCTTAAAAAATAAATAAATAAGTGAAGAGAGACAGAAACCACAGGGAGAAAAATATTTTCCAATTTTTAATAGAGAATGAAGATAATCAAATTTGATGTGAATATTGCCTACCTATTTTCCTTTCCTCAAAAATAACACTGTAAAATCCATATTACTTACATAAGGGGAATTCTCTAGAGAATCAATCAGCTTTAAAAATCTTAGGAATTTAAAAGAAACACAGCTAGAATAGCACAAATGACTTACACAGCAAACATGCATTTGGATATCATTTGCATGCTGGACATTTTGTACTGTCTTGAACTTATTCAGTTGTAACAGGAAGGGCAACATGATGCAATGTTGGGATGTCAGGCCTTTTTAAGGCTGCTGGGAGTAGTAGCAAAACAGTATTTGGATGAACCAGGTATGCAGTACTGCTGAAAAAGTAGAAGGCAGTCTTGCCTGCATGAACCAAGAACTGGATGGGCACTCTGGATATGAAATAATTATACATTACTTTCAAAGTGATCCTGCCACAAGTATTTTGGGCATGACTTATTTACATTTTCATTGCCTCAGATAAGCTTGATTTTGTATTTATGGGAATTTGGTTTCCAGATAATCAAACAAAGGGTAAGGTTTTATGAGTGCTAAAAGAAACAAGCAAGAAAATGTTCAATTCACCCAAACCAGCCTCTTAATAGTAAAACAATGAAATCTACACAAGATTAAGCCCACAAACTTGTCACTCTCCCTGTGGTTGCTAAAACCTTCCTGTTCTTAAATAGTAATCAAAAGTGAGGTCTCTAAAAGTGCTTATCATTCATGGAGACATATGAACCCATAAATATTCAGGATATTCAAGTACTGCTATCAGCAGTTTCTTTCAAGCTGGCTACTGAACAGGATGATGCATGTGAAGAATTAAGGGCTGTAGCACGGTGCAGGTGCCAGCCCTGTAAGGCTTGGCTATGTAAGAAGTGAAATGTTCAAAACACTTCAGGTGCATACAGGAACTAGCTCACAGTGCTCTCAGAGGGTGTGAGCAAAGCAATTTCATACCTTTTTTTTTTGTACCTCCAAGAGTCATAACCAGATAAGGAAACTAATAGATCGATGTATCATGAGGTTGATAGAGCCCAAACTGCATGTGATGACTGCCTAGACTAACTTAATTTTTCTTATCATTATTGGAGAAATAGATACTATAATAGATACTATAATAGATATCTATACACACTATCTGTGTGGAATTCTAAGACATGTATTTTGATATTTCAAGCACCAAAACAAGAAAATATCTCTACTCAATTCCATTTTGATTGTGCCAAGCCCTTCCTCCACAAAACACACAAATCTCCCCACCTGTACTGTTTAAGAAGCCCAGCAGAGTTCATTAAATCAGCATGTCAAGCATTAACCTATCATCAACTGACTAAAGGTTATGTAAAGCTGCTGTTTGCCAGCTGAGTAGCTCAGGGAAGCTCTCCTGCTGACTACTGTTGGCAGAAATCCATGCTAACAGGGTATTGCCTGCTAAAGACTATTGTTGCCTTTGCTCTCTGGCTGTTATGAGGGTGCAGATTGCACAAGCAAAAGGCAGAATCACAAAACAGTTTCTGGAGGGAAGAAGATAGGCCATGCAAAGAGTTTGACTGAAGTGTGATATTTCAGCTTTGTTCTTCCTTGGCCTTTTTCTTCTCTCCTTCTCTGTCTCCTCCAGCAAGCTACTGCCTTCTCATGGGTGTCTTTTCCTTGAAACAGAGGACAAAGTTTGCAGGATTCACCAGTAGGGAAACTGCTATCAGTAAATGCCAACACTAGCAAATAAGTACCCTCTTGCCTGGAAAACAAATAATCTCAAAGGTTTCAGTGCTACACCCAGGTGGTTTGCAAGAGGAAAGACATCAAGCCTTTATTCTGGCACAGCACAGTCACCTGGGCTTCCAGGAGGATGTTTTCATCCTACAAATTTTCCCAGAGGCCACCTGTACCTACCCAAGACACAACTGTGAAGCAAAATGGTAATGGACACCTGGATCCTTAGCATTCCACGATCTAATTTACTGATACTAGTAATCTAATAACTGAGGCAAATATAGAGGTCTTTGGACAGTTTCCATCTGATCCCACATTCACAGAGACCAGTGGTAGATGTCAGGAGTTTAAAAATTTCATTTCCTCATACATAATTAAAACCTCACAACATCATTCACAATGTTTTTACAATTATCATATTTTGTTTCCACATGCAACACTTGTCAGTGACAGCAGCACTCATAATTAATTATTCAGCTGGCTACCAGCAAGCTCCTAAGCATAATGATGCAATTTGCACTCAAGTCAGGTGAAGAGAGATAACACAAGCTCAAATAAGATTAAGTCCATTCCACTAATTTTGTGTCCATAGTAAGGAAATCTAAAAGAAAACAGTAAAGGCTTTGGAAAAGAAGATAAGGAACAAGTGTAATGGATCAAACAAGTAGTATCAGGAAAGCAAATCATTACTATTTCACAGAACACATTTAAAACTGTAAACCATGATGATCTGCAGTTCAGGCCGATTCACATTTCTCCCCTCAAAGATTACATATAGACAAAGCTGTCTAGTTAATAGATTTTATAACAACGTTACAACTAGAGCACTGATGTATCATTTAATCTGGATATAGGGATGCGGATGGATCCTTCCAATTCTGTGGTATTTATTGATTGGGATTTCTGATTCACAGCTAAGCATGATGCTCCAATAAACATCACAGGAATCACAGTTTGATCAGTTACATCTTTTAAATAATCTGCAGCCTGGCTTCAGATTTTGTTTCTATGATTTACAATGCATATTACAAATCATAAGATTTGCCTCTGGTTATTTTAAACAGGTATTACAAATACTGCTTCTGTGTCTGCCTTGTCAAATGATCTTCAGCAGCAAGCTTTAAACAAGAAAAATTAGAGAGGTGTCAGGTATAGAATTCCAGTGTCTGCATGTCTGCAAATAGTTAAAGGGGGAAGGCTTTCACTTCAATTTGTTCTGTTCCAGAGAATTCTCTGGAGTCCCGTTTACTTCCAATAATTTTGAAATGGCTCAAAACCAGTAGTTAATAGTTTTTTCTTTCACTCTTATGTTGAAAAGAGATTAAATTTTTGCTTTAGTGCAGAAGTCTGTGTAATGCCATATAAACAGACCCATTAGAAAGGATCTGAGTGAGAAATATAATGCAATTTTTACACCATATTTGTATTTCTGCATTTGCTGAGAGTTTCACCAGGGGCTACTGCAGAGTACACAGAAGAGGTCTGACAATTGGCTGGCAATGATGTGTGTCCATCTGTGAGGTTGTATAGTAATATATTCCTAGATGGAAGGGTTCTGGTGACTGCTGAAGGAAGGTTACAATGACACAAAGACAGGATGGGAAGCAGAAACCTGAAATTCTGCTTTAGCAGACCTGTATATTTATAGAGCTTCAAGAAAATTTATTAAAAACACACCAGAGACTGCTAAGATATTTAAGGACCCAATTCAACAAGCTAGCTCAACTAGACCAGGTGCTGCATCCTGCACTCTGGTCACAAAAATCCCAAGCAGCACAACAGGTTTGACAAAGAGTGGCTGCAAAGCTGCCTAGCAGAAAAGGACCTGGCACTGCTGGTTGACAGCAGCTGAGCACGAGCCAGGAATTTGCCCAGATGGCCAAGAAGGCTGATGGCATCTTGGCCTGTATCAGCAATAGTGTGGCCAGCAGGAGCAGGGCAGTGACTGCCCCTCTGTACTTGGCACTGGTGAGGTCACACCTTAAATTCTGTGTCCAGTTCTGGGCCCCTCAGTTCAAAAAAGACATTGAGGTGCTGGAGAGTGTCCAGGGAAGGGCACTGGAGCTGGGGAAGGGTGGCAGAAGCTGATGAGAAGCCGCTGAAGAAGCTGGGGATATTAGCCTGGAGAAAAGGAGGTTCAATGGAGACCTTACAGATTTCTACAAGCACTTGAAAGGGTCTCTTCTCCCGGGTAACACATGAGAAAGACTCCTCTCCCAGGTAACAAGTGAAAGGACAACAGGAAAGGGCCTTAATCTGCACCAGGGGATGCTTGAGTTAAACATCAGGAGAATTTCTTCCCTGAAAAGGTTGTAAAGCACTGGAATAGGCTGTCCAGGGAGGTGATGGAGGCACCATCCCTCAGAGTTGTTCAGGAAGTGGCTGTGTGTGGCATTTAGTGCCATGGTGTACTTGACAAGGTGTTGATTGCTCAGAGTTTGGACTCAATGATCTTGGAGGTCTTTTCTAACTAAATGATTCTATGATTATGATTTATTTCTTCCTTACCATTTTTCACAGACTTAATGCTATGCTCCCAAGACTGCTTTCTCTGAGTTCTAGACTACTGGTAGACAAACAGTATTGGTACTTCCTGACAGGACATCTTTTGATTATACCTACTAGAAGATTTGTATTCAGACAAGATCAGATTAAACTTGAATATGACAGAAGATAAAGTAGTCAAAGTTGCAACATTCAAAACATGATTCCATATGCACCTCTGCACAAAGCAGGTCTTCATTTGTATAATGTGGAAAAAGAAGAACAGACTATGTATATTTTTATTGCAAATAGGTCATTTAACTGTGACTATGACTACTACCTGATGGCTACAATTTGAACAGAAGGAAAATCCAGTGGCAGAAACACTTTAAAACTTATTTTCATTTCAGACATCAGATCATCAAATCTTCTGCCAACAATATTTGGTACAGTTTCAGAAGTGTGTGCATGGTTTTAGATAGACAAGTCCTTCTATTTGTTGTGAAGGGAGGTCTGTATATAAATTTCTATGCACCAGGCAGAAAACAGATCCCCTATATTTCACAAACTATATCATTTACTTTTAAGAGAAATCACTGTCCCAAATACTTGCATACTCTGTAAATCTGTCCCAATCAGTTAGTCACAACACCTGACTATATGCCTTTTCAAATATTAATTTTAGTCATTCCCCTGTATGTAAAAAGTTGTCTTGCAGGTCAGTAAAGGAATAATAAAGAAAAACACAGAAAGGCTGGAAGATCTTGTGTTCAGAGACGCATGAAGTATTTCAATCAGTTTTCTCAAAGAGTGTACCATTTAACTCAAAGGTGAAGATTTTAGCCATCTTTAAACATAAGAATTCATTAAGAATGCAGATTCAGAGGTCCTTGCAGAGCAGTTCTCACAATCCTTCCATTAGACATACCAGAGAATGGCAAGTGATCTTCTAATTGAATCAGTGTCAATTAGATTTAACTTTTTCCATTTTCCTGAAGCTAAAATGCATGCAGTAAAATACTCTATAGACACAAACAAACTATCAAACAAACAAAACATATTTCCTTCATTTATTTGTTATTGAATTTAAAAAAATATAAGACTCTGGCTATGTGACCATCTTTGGAAAATTTACCAACAAATTTATAAGAATTGTTTATTTTTAATAATATCTAGCATAGCAAACATTATCAACTAGCAAACTTATTTGAAAGAGAAAAGAGTTCTTACAATAGTTACCTGTTTCTTCTGTAGCAAACGTCTCATCTTCATCTCTTGCCCTTAAGCATTTATTAAATGGTTTCCTCTGGCCTTAGACATAATTTTCTTTCACTCTCCTGAAGAGGAATATTTGTCAATCACAGCAGAAGAAAACCTTTCCTAGAGTGTACTAGTTCTCTAAAGGCTGGAAAACATGTAAGTTCTTGTTTAGTCTCTGCACTAATTCTCAACATTTTGATAAATAATTTAAATGTGCCCATTTTTCCTTCTCCCAGTTAACCTGTATACCTTATTATGAGCCTCATCAAGGCTGGCCTACATAAACCCTGAAAAAAACCCCCTCTTTTTTCCATCATTTTTTTTAAAGATTTCCCTTAGCCGTAAGACAAGAAGCATAACCTTTTTTCAAAGAAGAAATGCAATGACTCATTCCAGACACCTATGCAGTGTGGTTGAGGTGTTTATGCCAAGTGTTTTTGCCAAGATACCCTCCTTAAATATGAATAATTCGTTTACATAGCAAATATCCACCTTACATCTTGTCGGAACCTCGAAAATTGCAAGAACTGTTTATTGGAACCCTAATCAAAATTGGCTCTAGCAATACTTTTGCCAATGTCTGTATCATTTTTGGATGCAGTTTAGAATTTAATATTTGAAAGATTCCTAGTCCATTCCAGCATGTCCTTCATCCACATCTCTCATTAATCCTCTTTGGTCCATTTTTATACTGTAAATGTTGGAGCATTGCTCTTCCTTCACAAACACCTTCACCAAGTACTCCTTTTTTTTTTCCACTCAGGGTCTCATTTATATGTTAGAAGGGAACAGATTTCCTCTATTCATTCACCCTTATTTATTATGTTAAGAACTGGAAGAAGATTTTGTGTATATATATATAGTTAACTCTTACTAATACAGTTTAATCCTGGAAAACACACACACAGAGCTTTCTGTGAGCCATAGGAAAATTACTTTTTTTTTTAGTATTGTAAATGCAGTTTTAAAAATCCAAAAGTACCTCCAACTCAAGCACTTTTCAAGGTGACCATGAGCCTGAAAATGAAGCAAAGGACTTGGAAGAGTGCTATAGACCTATTTTTTTCCTCTCTGTGTAATTGACATATCATGTGACTGTGGGTAATTCATCTTTTCTGTATTCTTGCAGTATGGCATTTCCCACTCTGGACATGACCACCAAAACAACAGTTTAAAACAGCTCATTGTTAAATACTTGGCTTTGTTTCTAAGATGAAGGAATATTACTTCCAGTTACAACCAGTTACCAAAACTTAAATCATACTGACCTTCTATGACCTTTTCACTTAACAGGTCAAAGTAAATCCAAGCATATTTTAGGAAAATATAAATTCTTTTTTGCTAAAAAAAATAAAAAAAATCTGTATTTGGAGATGTTAATGCTTATGTTCCATAGAAATCATCAAAAACCTGGAAGTCACTACAAGTGCAGATGAACATCTGTGTACTACAAGTGTAGTCCATATTTACAATATTTAAATACTTTCTATTCTTGACATATAACTTTCCAGATTTTGAATGAAAATGAGAAAAAAAATTAATGCAATTTGAACTTCAGAAAGGATTACTGCAGTCTAGGAAAGAGTAGTTTTTTGACAAGCATTAAAGTTCTGAGATTCCCACGCTCAGAGGGAATGAAAAGTACAGTACTCCTAAAAGTACAAGCAAAATATGTTCTAGAAGAGGGTTAATTTTAAATCCTACCTATTTTTGAAACATTTACTCCCTCATTAGAAAGATATAAAATTGAATGACAGGTGTAGTCGGGCCTTAGATCAAACTAGAAACAAAATTAGATCATCAGCATGTGGAAATCTTATCCTCTTTGGTCATTAATCTAAATTTCATTAATCAGACTTGAAGCTGCAATTTTGTTTCTCTGTATCTGGATGGTCAAAAAATCAACAATAAAGATGACATTATGCAGATTTTTGATCTGAAAACTATGGAGTCATTATTTGGAGTCACCCTAATAAGGATGTCTTTAATTCTGTTTTTCTGCAGGAAACTAAGAATGCTATAATGTTGTAATCTTACTAAAAATGTGGTGTGTATAAATGGGCACTGTTTCTTCCAGTGAATACTGGTAAAGCAAAATCTCAGTGTAGAGAGCTTTATGTTTTCATTTTTCTGACAGAGTTTAAAAAGTAAAAGCATGCAACAACCCAGAAAATTGATGTAAAAAGCATTTCTGTTAATATAGCTTTTGTAATTTTGAGACTGCCATAACATTCTGACACGATTTCTCTTTACTACTCTGTAATTACAGTGCAATATCAATATAAGAGCATGTGTCTCTATGTTGTAACAGTAACAAATGGTGCACTCAACCCTCATATTTTTACAGAATGTATTTTTATTCATCTTACAGAAAATACATAAAATAGTTAATGCTGTTTGCATAAATTCAGTGAGTCAAACTAGTTTCATTCCAGGAAGTAAACACACCACACAATATTGGCAGACATCTTTACTGTAAACAATGTGTTAAATGGCAAGTAATAGAGAAAGACTAACTTCCTGACATCCTTTTTTGTAAAAATGAGTTAAAGATAATAATGTTTTTGCAGTTTAAAATGCTGTAAAACAGCCACTTAATGTAACAGAAATTCTTTATCAAAGGACTAATTTAAACAGAGATGGTAATGGCTGATTTGCCTCAAAGTGCATTTCTGCTGTACAAGAGACAAAAACATCATAGCATTTTTATGTTTACTGATTTCCAGATTCAGCTTACCTTTGTGAATTCCCTCGTGAAGGTTTTTCCTGCTCTTGCATTCTCCTGCTACCAGTTCAAAAAATTAACCAGAAAATTTTGTTAGTTTCTTGGCTTTGGCTTTGTTTCTTTAGGTGAGATTTCTGGTGTTTTTTTGGTTTGGTTTTTGTTTGTTTCTTTCTTTTTGTTTAGAGAGGTTGTTTCCATGATTTTAGCATTGGTAGCAGCTGAGGACCAAGATACATTCTCAGGAGTTTCATAAGAGAGTGATAATCTACCTGTAAAAATTGCAGCAAGGTAAAAAAATGCAACAAATCCAATTCACATGATCCTATATACAGAGTTACATATGTATATACAGCTACTTCATTCATGAACACTCTGAGCTTTAGTCTCCTCACAAGTAAAGCTTGATGAGCAAGACAACTGGAATGAGATATTTTTGGCCTTGGTATTACTTGAAGTTGCAGTGACTTTAGAAATGCAACTTGAAGAGGTAAAAAAACTAAACAAAACAGCTCCTCCTAGTAGAGCATAGAAGAAAAAAAAATAAAATCACTTTAGTTTTCAATGTCATTAATAAGGATATTTAAATCTCGACAATGAGAAAGCAAGCTTTCTTTTGTAATAGTTACATTTGAATTCATCGGAACCACCATCTGCACACTAGGCATGGCATTTGATTTCTTAATGTTCAAAATAATTACTCTGTAGTCCTGTAACCTGTTACCAAAGAAAAACTCTATTTTATGATCTCTGAAAGGGCTATGAGTTATGTATTTCTTGCAAAACAACATAATAGTCAAGGCACCAATTCAGCAGGTACTAGATTTGACCACATTTATATAATCTTGCTTCCTTTTAAGGATCTTGACAGTCAATGTGTCATTAAGGAATATTACCTAACAAATAGAAGTTTTCTTTCAGAAAATTTCAACAGTTCAGAAATACAATTATAGATTCAATCTTAGTTTAATTTAAAAAGTCCATAAAAATGGCCTTTTGATTAACGTTTGTATATTAGAAAATAGTTTGTGGAAATCTTAATCCTTGACCAGTACCTTATACCAGGGCCAGTTCAATGCCTTGAATTAAACAACTGTTTCCATGATGCTGAAGCACATCTGCAGGTTCATTCTGCATTCAGCAGGTTACATGAAAGCACCAAGCTGAAAATCCAAATGGTAAAATCTGAAGGAAGAACAAGCCTTGAAACAGGATAATTTATTTAAATATAGATCTCCAAATTATTGTTTGAATATGCCTCAACACTCTGGAAGTTCAGTTCATGTAGATCATTTGATCACCAGATCAAAAAGTGCCATTTTAAGTTTGCTTGTAGAAAAACTCAAGGACCACCAAAGAAAGATGTCAGGAAGAAGTCTTGCATTTGGGTCACATCTTCCATTGCATGGTTAGATCACTCGCTGTCTGTAGACATAGCAACACCTTTGTCTAATCACTGAACAGAACCCATTTCTACTAATGACAGAAAAACCTCCAGAAATCCAAAGTTGCATTTTGTTGAAATACTTCAGGAATCTCTTAATAATATATGTTAACAACTTCAAGTTCATTTCTCAATAAGAGAGAGATTAAAAAACCAATAGCAATTAATACATACTACAGTGTCAGCAGAATTTTCAGGCCAATCTGTGGTAGAAAATTGTATTCATACTACAGGACTTTACAGGCAAGCAGAAAATTAAATTATGAACAATTCTGTATAAAACAATTTAGAATTTCACAGAAATGGCTTTTAAACTCATTCTATTTCTCTTTCTTTTTTAGTTCCCATTCAATTCTACAGAATCTTCCAGAAAGAAGTACAGGTTTTGGCAATATAAGCAATGGAAAAGCTTCCTGAGAAATAACTCCTTTGGGGCCAGAGACAGAAAAAATACATATTCATCTGAATGCAATCAAGAGCCAAAAGAATCAAAACACTGTTATAAATGTTCAAGATTTCATTTTCCTTTTCTCAACTGTTAGCATCTTAAACTTGCCAGCATCTTATGACCTAAACAGTTATTTTTAAATTTATTTCTTACAGAAGAAAACCTACATCTTCCAATCTAAAATTAGATGTGAGACTGTCTTATCCTGCAGCCAATCATATGTAAGGTAGGTACTCAAATTAAAATGAAAAACCTGAGAATTCTAAAAGCAATAGAAGTAGGTCACAGTGAGCCTTACCTATGGTTTAGAGAAAGTTTCAGTAACAAAGTTATTCTTATTAATGAGCTGTAATTTAATCAGCTTTCTCACGAGGAAAAATTGTCTCCAACTAAGGTGTAAATTGCCCTATACAGTGCCAATTAATGAAGATAAAAGTTTTTTTATGTGCCCTATCCAATGTACTTAAAGGAAAAATCCTTGCAGAGGAGCGGTTTTCAGGTGCACAATAGATAGTTACATATTGCTGGCTCTACTTAGCTGCATTAGATTTAAAGCAAGGGGCTCCTCTTTCATGGGATTAGTAGAGAAGTTCTTGCTCACTGAATGACCCACTTAAGTCATTCAGAAAAGGAAAAGAATCAGTAACTGGTGTCTTAATTACACAAGTTTCATTTCTACAAATCTGAGCCTGGAGACTGTGGCAGCCCTGCATCTTTTCCCTTTTAGTTATTTAATATTTTTTTAAATGGCAATATGGTGTCTATTTGAAAGTTAAAATTGCCATCAGCTGCAGAGATGTGGAGAATGCTCTGTTTGTTTGAAGTAACAGCACAAAAGAGTGTGACACCTTTTCTTGTTTTGTATCTTCTCTTCTCTAGGTTTGAAACAACAAAAGCTGCTTGCAGGAACTGAAGAGCTGTTGCCTACTCTTGGTGTTCAGGGATGTATTTCTACATTCAGGGGTCAATCCCGAGCTCATACTCTAACAATATCTGTCAGGATGTTGGGCTCATTTTCAAGGACCTAGGTGTTCTTTCATTAGTTGGTTGTCAATAGCAGGAGATGACATCATATCCAGACTGAAAACCATGAGGGATTACAATGTGCTTTTGCACAGTAGTTAAAACTTTTGGAGGAATGATGAGCTACAGACATCCTTTCTAAGACATGTACAACTAGATGAAGGAAGTGCTTATTAAAAAAAAAATTACATTTCCTAAAATTTTATAGATACAAGTGAGGCATTAATTTTCTTCAGTCATTTCAAACCATTTTTGCTAAACCACTCCACTAAACCTCTCTGTTCTTTGCCATATTTAGTAATTTTTTCAGCCTAATTTACAATTGACTGTTCTTTTTCCTTCTATATTAGCTCATGATTTAGATAGTGTGCCTATGTCTAATTTGCTATGTATTTTGACATGATATTTGAAGAACAACACCCATATCATCTATAGGAAGCTTCTTATATAATGATTTGTTAATTTAATTATCACATTTTTAAAAGCCCTAAATTTTTCGTAGTTGCTATTTAGAAGTATGATATTTGGGCTAGAGAAACCAAGAACTTAGTGCAATTCTGTGCATCTAGCAAAGAACAATATGTGTTCAGCATTCAATTGTACTTGCACATGATTTAAAAATTGTGGATACCCCAACAGGTAAAGGAGAAATGGTATGATTAAATGGTAGTAGTGATATTTCTCATAGGATACTTAGATAAGCAACGGAAATTCTAGCTATTTTAAGACTAATGAATAACTATATTTTCAGTTCCATAAACCACTAAGTAAATTTGTGATTTCCAATTGCCCTAGTATCTTACATTTCTCTTAAAAAAACATTTCTTTATTTCTCTTCTAATTCTTGTCCTACACAGGGGAAGCATTGTGCTACATATCTCACTTTCATTTAAAATTTATTGGCAAATAATAGCACATTTAATATGTACGTGCATTTACTAGGCCTTTATGCACCATATTATATCAGCTCAGAATGAGTTACTCCATTAATCTTTCACTCTTAGATATAATTCCACTTGTGAAATCCCCATGCACCCATTCTTTAGTCATTTCTGGATGTTTTGAATGGCCATTTTCAACTAAAATATACAATAAATAAAATATTACTATTTCTTGAGAGTCTTAAGCACTGAATTTCTGAAGCAAATTTCAAAAACACATCTCTTTAAGCTGACCTCTAGGATACCTCTCATGAGAATAAAAAATGGTGAACACATCACTGTAACAATCATAAATATTAGTATTAATACAATAGCAGTACTATTATAACATATTCAAATACTAATGGGATCAACAACTTAGCTGTTTTAGGAAATACCAAAATTATATATTTTTATAAATAAGTATGAGCAGTTTTCATAGCTACACATATCAGCACCTGATAATTTAGACTTTCTGTTGCATAACCTTTTTGAGGAGGAGAACATTAGGAGAAGGTTTATAATTTTTTGCAACTGTCTGGAAAAAAAAGTCTAGAAATGCAAAAGGACAGAGGACAGTATTTCCACTGCAGGTTAGGAACTTTTATGTGGCTTTATCTTCAAAAGCTTAAAGAACTGATCTTCAGAGAAGGAGCTTAACTTTCTGTTTGTTATTTCAATAATAAGTTTCCATTCACTTACAGCCAACACAATTCAAATTATTTTGAAGTGAAATCTTATAGAAATGAAAGAAAACATCTGAGGTAGATATATAATGAAGAATTCCTCTTATGCAGACAGAACACTCCCACTACCTTATACATGCTATTTTGTAGGGGTAAAAGCCATGTGAAAAATTGCACAATCACTTGATAAATTACCGTGTGACAAATTAATTTGATATGTGCCTTTGACTGCCTTATCTGCCCTCTACTCTTGGATCCATCTCTTGGGACTTTCTTCAGTAAAAAGCTGAACAACGCTGAACAGATATATGCCATCTTAATTCTAAACCAGCTAGACAGTGAAAAAAAAATCGTCTTGCTATTTCTATCCAGAAAAATGAAATAAATCAACCATGACTCACTGAGTATGATGTTAAATTCTGTGGTTGTGACATTTGGAAAGAAAAACATAGGTGTGAGTGTCCATGCATGCATATATACACAAAATTAACTTTCCAGTTTTAAAAACTTCTAAAATAATTTGTTCAAATAGGTTTTTTGTACATAATCAGTGCAACAACTTACAGAAGCAGAGACCTGCAAAACATGAGTACAGTACACCCCTAATATGTCATTCATCCATCTACTCCACAGACTCATGTGCATGGTCCCAGGCTCACCATGTTTCAATGAGGAACAGCTGCTGGTGAAATTGCCCTGTACCCAGAGCAATTTGTTTCTGGAAAACAAATACTTCTGCCTTCACTGAGATCTCTCTGATTGGCTGACTGGCTTTGTAAATGACCAGTCAGGCTTTAAAAGATAGCATCTCATCTGGAACATTCCGAGGTAAATACATAGTCCCCTCCATTACACTGTGATTACCCCAAATAAAATTCTGTTCATCTCCTGTCTTTCCAGTACTCAGTAAAAACCCTAATGAAGAGCAGTGCTGCGATTTTCATTCGTGACTCTGGAGAGGAACTTTCACAATAACACAACTGCCATAAATGTTCTTTCACCACAGATATCTTATCATGTGCATATACCACAAGGAGAACAAAATATCCTCTAAGGTCAGAGTTCCTTCTCCTACATAATGGACCCATCAACAAATGCTATTGAATTTTTCTGACTAGGTGATTGAGCTGGCAGTAATGGCTATCTACACATTTTGCTGGGATTGAACCTCTCCTAGCACCTCTGTCCATTTGCAGCATTGCCTTCCCTACATAATCTTTATGGACAAATAGATATGGATAAGTGTCAGCACAACAGTATAAATTTGGAAGCAGTTGTGCTGCTGCACCACACAGCTCCTGAGGGCTTTGTTTTCAGCACCTTCATAGTCAGTTCAATAATAATAGCTGGCTGAATTGGCTAAAGAACACTAGTAAAATGTTTCACTGTGAGAGGAGAATCACCAGAATGCAAGATGTCTGGCATTCAATTCAGCTTTTGCTATATTGCAGGAAGAACAAAGTACAGGAAAGCAGCCCAAGATGCTGTGATTTTGTATGAAATGCAATTTGCTGATATCACTTTGATATTGCCTGGTGGAGTAACTTTTCTAGACTGAGAAAATGCTGAAAAAAAAAAAAAAGAAATTAAAATCCAAAATTGAAAGTTTACTGAAAAAGAATTTGGAAGTGTTGCATCAACTGTTGATAGCTTTCATTACCTGGCCTTGCTTTAATGTTGCTGCTTACATGACAGTTACTTATACTCATGAATAATTCTCTTTAACCCAGATTTTGCATTTGGGAAGATATAGTTCATTGAAATAAGCTACTTGTTCATTTTTTTTTTAATTAAGGTGTTTACAAGTTTTCTTTGCTTAATTGCAGATGACATTGAAATACTTTTTAGATGGTTTCTAAAAACCTGGCAAATTTAGCTTTCTGTACCGCTTCCTGTTAGGCACGTCTACCATAGTAATAAGGAAGTAAAGGAAGAGCACTTTAAGGCTTTCCTAAAGGGCCATACTAAAAGCCTGTAGCATGAATCATTGATGCTAAATTTCTTGAATCTCATTCCTATTTTGCTTTTGTGGATTTTGTGGATTGTTCTTGTTCTGTTTAATTTTTTTGAAAATAATATGACAACCAGAACAGCAGGTAATATGTACAATGCCAACACTATTTTAGTAGTGATTTTGTCCAGCCTTCGATAAGCCAAAGAATATGAATCTTGAAACCATTCCCTCTAATTTAAGAACTTAGAAACAAGGTATTTGGCTTAATTTCCATGTATAAATAGGATTGTGCACCACTGAAGTCTTCATTATGGCAGGACTCTTTTAGAGAAATATGAAACAATTATGTTATTTCTTAAACCTTATAAACTGACGAAAAACAAAGAAATTTAATCAGAAGAACACTGGCACTGTATCACCTCATCTCACCTTTTGCTTTGATATGAGGAGGAAACAGGCATTTTTGATGGAGAATGAAGTATCGCTTGTGTCTGCGAAGGCTTTCTTAAATGACAGAGGTGAAATAAAATCTGCAAGCAAAGGATTGGGATGACAACCAAACTATTTAAACTTAGAGAAAGGCAATTTTGATAATCTATTCTGTTCTATTCTAGTGGGCTACTTTTTCCCTAACCATACAGTGCTAGCATGCTGGTTTTCAAATCACAGGAAAAGATTTTTCAACATTTGCAATACCAACAAGGTGAAGAGCCTAAAACCCACATCCCCAAACAGGTTTCCAAATACAAAGTTCTTTATCAGTTTAGTAAGAAGCTAATTGTAACGATCATGTCAAAAAACAAAGTCTAAAGTCTGTTCAGTCAGTCAGATGGTTCCCTAAATTCATTTTTGATGACAAGTCTACCTGCTTCATTCCCTTGCTTCTTCAATGGTTACAACGGGAACTATTTTCAAAGGGACACAAGCTTTTAAAAGAGTAAAAAGTGCTACAGGAGAAAGAATATTTTCTATTCCTTAATCTCTGGTGGCACCTTCCTTCTGTAAATATGCAGCATTATTTATATGCGCATAATGTCTAAAAATTAGTGCCAAATTGACTGGCAAAAAGCCCCACAATTCCTTTCCTAGCCAAAGCATCTGATTCTTGTTTCATTTGCATATTTGTGTACATAGGATACAATAAACAATTCCATGCTTATGCTTTAAAATATAGTTGATTTTGTTTAAAATTAATTAAAAGACAATTTACAATGAGTTAAAACTAATGACAGACAAATTAAGAAAAAGAACTTTTTGGCAAAGCTGAGTAGGCTCAAAATAAATAAAGTACTTAGTGAAGTGAGTGGGGAAAATTACACTAAATGATTAAGTGTTGAATCACCATCCCACTTATCTCAAACTGCTATTTTTAAAAACAGTTTCAGCATGCATATTTGCCATTTTTCCTACTATAGGAACACTGTCATATTTTTTGAAACATGTTCCTTCTATTCAGCAGACAAGAAATGTCACTGTTGATCATAGCTTTGATCCATCTCTGAGATTGCAGTTCCCTTCCACGCAAGAGCCAATAATTGATGTAGCCTCACAATAATTTCAGAGAAGAGACATACTTCAGAGGGTTCCTAGCAAAGCAGTGTGAACTCTCATTGTATTATCTGTGGTGTACATATTGTAAGATATGGATCAGAAAGGGTTCCTTTGACCATCTATGATCTAACATAAACACAAATCAATTAATCACTTCACATGCTACAGAAATATTTTTTTTTAAGAAAGAACAATAACCCTCTTTTTTATATGTTTTAACCTGATGGGTTGTCCTATAATACATGTCACCATCATTTATAGAAATATCATAATAATGCAACCTGATACTTCTGGCTCTAAAAGGAAATTGCAAATGCTAAATTATCTTCAATTTATACTTTTCAACACATCCACAGCAAAAATATTTTGTGCTAGAATTGTTATCTATAGACTGAAGTCTATAGATAAATTTGGCTAATTTTATGGTCTTTTTCCTATCCCCTAAATGGAGGCAATGATCCATATATCCTGTGTGCAAGTTCTTGAGGCCAATTAGCTCATTTTAGATATAACCTAGAAAGATCTACCACCCTGGATCATGTTCTGTTCACACAAATGCTCCTCATTTTATGCATTTCACATCCATTCCCATAAGAGCTTTTGGAAAGGAAATTTGCAGTCTTACCTAAGAAGAATCTGACATTCCTGAGCTTGGGAGAATGGATTACAGAGAAATTACAAACTAGAATAAAATCCACTGTGGATAATTCCAAATAAAATAATTTAATTCCTTTTGTTATGGCTCTATCAGGAATATAGAACATGCTTATTGTTTGTAACCATTTGCTTAAGAAAAAAGTTGTGTGTTGAATGAACTAGACAGTTTTTCATCTGTAAAGACAAATTACTTAAAATCAGACATTGAAATAAAGAAAGTAAGAGAGGGGGTTATGGAAAATTTTTCCATTTTAGCCAGGCATTTTAAAAATTTTAATGGTAGGCAATAATATGATAAGTATTATAGAGGTTAGCAAGAAATCTACAAATTTTAAGCTATGTTTATGCTACACAAAACAAGAATAGTGTCTTATCACAGATGCTGACATTAGCTATGAAAAAAAATCATCTCCCCTGCTACTTCCCCCAAAGAAAGGAATTTATAAGAAGCTGTTTGTGTACAAAGATTAATGACTGTCAAGAAATACAAATTATTATGTGTAGTACATCAGAAAAAATAGTTTGGTCTAAATTCATCCTGGAGGTAGTTCTATCAACTACTAAAGACTCTTACCAAAAACGTATAAAGCCTATTCATTATGAATGTCTCTAATGTATACACTATCACTATTTTTCATATAAATTCTTAGTTCTTTGTGAAAACATTTGTACTTAACAGCTGACTATGAAATTTCCTGTGAAATTCTTGACTGCAAATCACATACATTAACCTCACACCTTCACCAGCCTCTGTTTGGTCTTGTATGAACCTGCAGTTTCAGGATTTTCCTTTGTATAAACTATTTGACGCCAGCTGAAAACAAATGCAAAACAGCTTTTAAAAATTTGCAAAAGTACAAGAAAGGACAAAGTGTTATCCTTATAAAGTGATCTGTCATCAAGTTGGCATTATCTAGGCATTTTTCAGTTTTATTTAATTTTCAGAAATTTTGTATGATTATATGTCAGTATGTTTGCTTAGGTGTTAACTGAAAAAAAACCCCAACCAAACAGTACAAAATATTTCACGGAGTGTAAAGAGATACAAAGTACACCAAAGGCAACTTTTTAGTATAATATAGTGCTTTGCTCCCCTTAAAATTGTAAATTTTGCCTTCTTTTATGTTTAGCACATTATAATGCATAGCCATAACTACTTGTGAAAGAAAATAGAAAATTGTCATACTCAGGAATTATTTAATTTAAAGCAAATGCTGTCTATACACTGCAGTGACCCAGATTTGAATCTGTAAAGACTAGCATGGGGCATTGACTTAGCAGCATGGATTGCACAGGGATAATTCTGAAAAAGGTACTGAGAGGCCTGTGTGCATTCTGCTGGATAGAACAGTAATGTCAGCTTTTGCATTATCTCTAAAAGATTTCTTAATTAAAACATTTCTATCTCAAAAGCACAGAATGCTTCCAATTTACTACCTGGTGCCTGATATATGAAATAGAGCCATGATCTCATAGAGCTGAAGGAAAGTTGTTACTCAATAGGAAGGAGGGGGGAAAACAGCTAATTTTAAAAATAGTAATTTAATTATTAATGAAAACAGCTCATTTCACACTCCTTGGGGGGGGGGGGGGGGAGAAGGGAAGAAAGCAGAGTT
>VXBI01013608.1:282127-317515 GCA_013397375.1 Toxostoma redivivum
AAAGAGAGGAACCAAGCAGAGTTTTGAGCTTTTGTAACATTACACCCTAAAAAATTAAAGTTTTATTTTTCAATGGAGAATTAAATCAGCATTTTTCTAGCCATTGAAACAGAGAATAAAAATATGGTAAGCCTATTTCTGTTTAAATCTCTCCTTGAGTAAAAGAAACACCAGGATTTGTACCCTGACTGAGTCTAGGATTCAGTTTCCAGGTGCACTTGGTCAGATGCTCAACAGTGAGCACCTGAATGGCCCCACTGAACCAAATGCAAGTATTCATAAGCTTTATGGCAGTTTATTTTTAACTACATGCTTCAATACCTTGTGAGTAGAAGTCTAATGTCCTGCTTCTGTGTTAGACACTCTGTACCTAACAAATTTTGGATTATTAAAACCCCTCTTATGCTGCTGATGACCTTGCCTGATGGGCAGACCCTATTGACTCTACTGAGGACAGTATGGTCCCCCCTGCCAGAAAAAATTGATTGTTGCCTACACACTCCCCAAATGTCAGTGTCCTTTTTATGTTAGAGGTAATGTTTTGTTTTCCAAATAGCAGAATTAAATAAATTTAAATATAGAAGTAGAATGAAAGATAATAAAATCAATTAAAAACAGCTAGAATAAACAAATCAAAGGCTTTTTACCTAGAAAATATATTGCAAAACTGAGTTCAAATCTCAGGTATAACTATTTGCATTCAAACTCTATAATAAATGATTTATAGCACGATCTCCAACTTCATGTATATTTAAAGTGCCGTATAACTAGAAAAGATACCTTGATCTGTAATTGTTGTGTGTGAAGATAGATCCATTGGGATGAAGGTATAAGGTATCCCACACTTTCTGTTGAATAAATGAGAAAGGCAATGGTATGTGCCCACCAAAGCAGCCAAAAAGTTGGAAAGTGTCAACAGAACAGCCTAATGAATTAGTGCTCACAGAGGCACAAGATGAAGCCTAGGGAAGGGCATCCCAAGGGATTTAATATTTTTATGCAAGACTTCTGACAGAGTGACTGCAGAGAGGTGGGCAGTGGTCATGGAAACAATCACTCTGCCAATCCTCATTTTCATAGAAATACAAAAGTCTTTCTGCTTTATGCTCTGCCTCTCCATCCTCCTCCAAAAGGAGATCTGAGACTCAAGCTGAGTGACAGAAAGGTTATGCTGTCGCATTTCTTTATGTGTCATATTTCTGTAATAGGTTAATAAATCTCATACACCCCTCTTTCCTTCATGGAGTGTTTCAAGCCCTATTGATGTGTGTTCATTTTTTCCTGATATTATTGTGACTAACTCCCAAAGCAATGCTGTTATTCCTTCAAAGCTGCAATATTCATCTGAAATTAGAGGGAAAAGTATATTTTTACAGGTGTCTAAAAATATTCTGCAAGTAAGAATAGACAGCACCAGGCACCATATTCTACTTACAGCTCAACCTATTACACACCACAAATACAAAGAACTGCTGACAGAAAATCTAAGACTTAAAATATGACATAGAATATATTAATGTAAACAGGTAGTACTCAAAGAACATGGAATTTATTATACTTTATACTGGAAGCACAGGTTTGGTATACCAAAGATCACTGAGGAGGGATTACCTTTTCTCTCATGTTCAGGAGGAAGTTTATCATACCTCAAAGAAGTAATTTTAAATATAGAGAAATCTTAATTAATAGGAAAATAACAATCTTCCACTTTCTTTGTCACTGCACGCTTCCATTGAATATCACAACTACCTGAAGTTAAGAATAAACCAAAAACCATTGCCAAGTTTTTGTAAAGTCCAAAATGAAGAATTATTAAGCATAGCAAAGATTCTGCAAAGATTTCTTTTTATTAGGATATCAATTTCCTCTTAGCTGTAAGTTATAACATTTTCCCTCAGGAATTCTGCAATTAATGCTGTTTTCAGGTCACAGGTGGGACAGGACATTTGTTGCCCACAGAAAACTGTTAAGTGTCTGAATCTCATGGCCAGAAACAGTGCACAAGGGTCAGGACTTCTGCTATCCATATCTGTCACTGTCCTTGCTCTCCTCTGCTCCCAGCTTACCTGGTTATGATAACCAGGTTATCATAAAAATACAGCACATGGGTGTACTATGCTAATGTCCTCAAAGTGTCAATATGAAGTGTCCCAGAATGAAAGGTCTATAGAAGGGTAAGATGTAAAACATATTCTTCTGATAAATAGCATTACTTCACTTGTTTAGGCATGAATCAATCATTTAAATCATTGATAGTAACAAAAAACAGTGCCGTTAATTTTAAATCTGCTGTAAAAAGACAAGATATAGGAATACCAGGTTCAGGGAAAAATGAACTCAAAATGGGAGAGCATGTAGGCTCCAATTATCGCCTAGTTACCATTTTCATTTTCTGCAGAATTATTTTGTGAGTCCCTAGGAATTATTTAATCACCAGTTGTGAATGATGTCACTCAATTTATGTGTCATCTTCTGTACCAGTACCAGGTCACCTGCACTGAAGATGTACGTCTCCCATAGGGTCAGATGAAAAGAAAAATTTTCTCTTGTGTTATGTGTTTGAATGAGGTAAAGTAAGTCATGTTCTTCAAAGATGTCTTCTGTACAATTCAAAGCAAAAGGAAGCATTCAAATTGGATTTTTGACAGAAACTTCTTTTTAAAGAGCCCCCTTGTCTGAAAATACTGCATTTACAAGGCTTTCCAACATATTTTGATGTCATCTCACATCAGTATTGACAGTGTTTTGACTGCTGCAGGAAAAAGAGAACAATTCACAGTTCTTCAGCTAGATTTTATTGACACATTTCACTGTGCTTGGAGTATTAATGAGAAAGAAAAGTACTGAAGACTTATAAGCCTTTCCAGTATATACCCTGCTGACCAACAGCCTTTCTTATAGTAGCATCATTTAGTAAAAAAAGAGGAGATATCGGCAATTGGAATCAGAGTGGCTGCAACACAAACAATTGTGGAAGAGTACAAAAGAAGACTTGTGCTAAAATTTGGTTTACAGCCCCTGATCTCTTCTGATCTGTGAGTTCTTAGTGGGGGGTGAATTACCAGAAAAGATGTGGTGGCACAGACAGGTCTCACAAAAGCATGCAGCTGTCCAGCTGTCAGGCTGCAGGGCATGCCAGAGCTTGGCACTGGTGTTGGAGGGCAGTGGAGACAACAGCTGTGTGAGGTCAGACCAGACCAGGTGGATGATCTGCTCAGCCTAGTGGCAGAGCTAGGAGAGGAGACAGGTTGAGAACTATCAGGGACTCAGAGCAGAAGACTGACTGGTGGAGCCATTCCCTACCATCCTGGAGAACATGCATCAGCCAGCTGCATCACTAGAAGGGACAAATCCCCTAACATCTGAAGGAGGGGACCTAAAAGGGCAGGCCAGCAACGTGGGTTTAGGGGCGACAAAGACACAGTGATCAGATTTCTGTTAGGGGTAGCAGGTGAATCCCCTCCCACCCACTAAGGTGCTCTCAATATATATGAGGCCTGGAACTGGAGGGCCAGACATACAGCAACAGGGATGAAGGTGCAGCCAAGACATAGGCCTAGGGCTAGTCAGTCTACCCCATCTCAGTCAAGATAAAAAGGAGGATTGCTGTCATTGGTGACTCCCTCCTGTGGGGAACAAAAGATCCAGCCTAACGGACCAGTGGGACCTAGCCCATAGGGAAGTCGGCTGCCTCCCTAGGGCCCAGGGTAAAAGATGTTTACCAAAGTTTCCAGGCTGGTATGGCCCTTTGATTATTATCCATTACTGTTTTTTTCAGATGGATGATGGAGTTCTAACATAAAGTGTGACGACTATCAAGAGGGACCTCAATTGTCCACGAATGACTGACTGAGAGATCTGGAGCACAAGAGTGTTATCCTCTATTCTGCCAGTTATGGGGAATGACAGAGTCAGGACAGAGAAAATTGTACATGTTCGTACTTGACCCTGAGCTTGGTGTCACCACCAGAATGAGAGGTTTTGATCAGTTTGCTGTCTTGGTAGAGTAGGGGATGGAGATCCACATGGCAGCAAGAAATCAAGAAATCAAAGGTTGATGACATGCTGGAAACTGTGGAAGCATCTGAGAACGGTCATGCAGGAATCAGAATTTTCCCAATGAAAAACAGTGGGATCAATAGCCCACAAAGCTCATCTACACCAATGCATGTAGTATGTGCAACAAACAGAAGGAGCCCAGAAGAAGCTATAAGGAGCTATAAGCCATGGTATAAATTAAAAACTATGACATAGTTGTCATTATAGTCTTGATGTGGTAAGTCACACAACTGGAGTGCTGCAGTGGATGTCTGTAAGCTGTTTAGGAAGGCAAAGAGGCAGCAGAGTAATTGTGTATTATAGGCCATATTTCAATTGTCTAGAGATTAAAGATGGTAATGATAGGGTTGAGTGTTTGTGGGTAAGAATCAGGAGATGGTCAATGAGACTGACATCCTGGGGGAGATTCTGTTATAGACCAGCCAACCAGGATGAAGAGACAGAAGAAGTATTCTGTATACAGCTGGGAGAAGTCTCATCATCATTAGCCCTTGTTCTCGTGGGGGACGTCAACTGTATCAGATGTCTGCCAGAACCACAACAGTGGAGAGGAAGCAGTACAGAAGGTTTCTGGAGTGTGTGGCAAAGAACTTACTGACACAGATCGTGAGTGACCTATCTGGGGGAGGAACCATTTGATTGTGATCTGAGAAGGACTGGTGGGTGATGGGATAGTTGGAGGCCATCTTGTGCCCAGGGAACATGACATGATGCAGCTTCTGGTTCTTGAGGAAGTAAGGTCAGCAAAACTGCCATCTTGGACATCCAGAGGATAGATTTTTTCTGTTTGGGATACTGAAAGGAAGTCCTGAAGAGCAGCAGAGTCTAGGAATTTTAGAAATGTTTTAAGAAGGGAATCTTAAAGAGGCAGAAGCAGGTTGTTCCCATATGCTGAAAGATGAGAGAACAGGGAAGAAGACTGGCCTGGATATAGAGAGAGCTTTGGCTGGCACTCCAGGGGAAATTAAGGTTGTGTCACCTTTGGAAGAAGGAACAGGCATATCAAAATGACTACAGAGGTGTTGTGAGATCATGCAGGGAGAAAGTTAGAAAGGTGAGAACTCAGACTTCACCTGGCTACTGCTGTTAAAGGCAAGGAAAAATATTTTTCTCAATACATCAGCAGCAAGAGGTCTAAAGAGAGCCTCCATCCTTTACAGGATGTAGAAGGGAACATCTTACAAAGGAGGCAGAAAAGACTGAGGGACTGGAATGCCTACTTTACCCTAGACTTTAATAGCAAGACCAGTTGTCTGTGGGGTACGCAGCAGCTTGAGATGGAAGAAGGAGATGGAGAGCAGAATTAAGACCCCATAACACAGTAGGAAGGCTCTACAGAGGGATCTGGACAGGCTGGAGTGATGGGCCAATGTCAATTGTTTGAGGTGCAAAAAGACCAAGTGTTGGGTCCTGCCCTTGGGTCATGACAACCTTCTGCAATGCTACAGGCTGGGCACAGAGTGGCTGGAAAGTGGCCCAGTGAAAAGGACCTGGGGAAGCTGATCAGCATCCAGCTGAACAAGAGCCACAAGTGCTCCCAGGTGGCCAAGGGCATCCTGGGCTGTATCAGAAGTGGTGTGATCAACAGATCATTCTATGGTCTGCCCTGTACTTGGCACTTCTGAAGCCACATCTTGAGTTTTGTGTCCATTTCTGAGCCACTCACTACAAGTATGACATTGAGGTGCTGAAGTGTGTTCAGAGAAGGGCAGCAGAGCTGCAGAAGGGTCTGGAGCACAAGTCTTGTGTGGAGCAGCTAAGGGAGCTGGGAGTGTTTAGTTTGGAGAAAAGGAAGGCATGAAGGGACCTCATCATCCTCTGCATCTGCCTGAAAGGAGGTTTTAGTAAAGTGGGGTTCAGTCTCTCCTCCCAAGTAACAGGAGACAGGAAGATAGGAAATGGCCTCAAGTTGTGCCAGAGGAGTTTTAGGTTGGATATTATGAGAAAATTCTTCACTGAAAGGAGAAAATTCTTCACTGAAAGTGTGGTCAGGCACTAGAATAGGGTGCCCAGGGAAGTGGTGAAACCACCAAACCTGGAAGTGTTCAAAAGGAGCAGGAATGTAGAACCAGCCTTAATGACTCTATGATTCTAATTCTACAGCACTGAGCAAAGAATGTTCTCTATTTCATGCTGGCACATTTACTTTTCTCTCGGAATGAACAATAGGTAGGTACTGTTTGAAAACAGTGTCTGATGTAATATCACACGGAGACTGTCTTGATCTTATGTTGTGTCAATCACATAAGAAAGCTTGAGAAAATATAAAATAGAATCACATAAGAAAGCTTGAGAAAATATAAAATAGAAATTACATTGTCTTCAAAACCAGGATGCCTTTATGTATAAATCATAGAAATTTAAGAAAATTAATAAATTGGAATATACGTACTTTCTGAACACTTATTATTAACAAATTTAACCATGGAATTTTTCACCTGATCTGACTTACCCTGTACAGTCAACTCTTCAGACACAGAGTAGGCTGAAAAACTCTCTTCAGAAATCAGGACACTTGGACATAGCAGCCATCATCAACAACACAAAAAATGTATGGACTTCATATGTATCTGTATGTATGCACGCAGAAATACATACAGACTCAAGAACATATATATATATATATTTATATATGCACCCATATACACGTACACATGTAGTAATTGTGTCAAGATGGACACGACTGGCACCATCACAAGTCCTTTATTAAAAAAGCCTTCTATGGCATCTTTCAGGCAACTGCACACAACTCTGACTCCTTTCCTCATTGGCTGNTCTGTACTATCCTTACAAACTATTCTCCTACACTTACAGACTAATCTCCTACATACACACCCAGGACTTTATGTGCACCAGTTACTGAAACTGATATGTGCTCAAGACCACTATTTTGCTGTTTACTGTGAAAAGTCATCAAATGTGATTAAGTACATAAATGCTGATATAGTATAGCTATCTACAAGAAGCCAGTACCAGTGCTGACTAATCTCTGCTAGTCAAAAACACATTACAGAGAGTTTTAAAAGTATTTCTCCAGTTTTAAATGTGAGTATTTTTCTAATGTTTAATAATAAGTCCTAGTTATATGGACAGACGTGCATTTTCTATCAATTTTTGAGAAAACAGATATGAAGAGGGGTTTTGCTTTTAAATATGTATAAAATTCAATGGAAAAAAATTGACATTGACTGGGCATTTCACCACTAAACAAGCAGCCCAGTAAAAACTGGCAGCAGGACAAAAGGTAAAAGCAACCATTCTTTCATTGTGGGTTAAAAGAAAATTTGTGTATACTCAAAGTCATCAGGAGTAAGCAGTTATTACACTTCCCCTAAGAAAGATTCTACAGAGGAATTCTTGCAGTAATATTTGTCATACAAAAAAACCCTTCTTAATTTCATGCACATCCTCCCAAAATTTCAATTTCACACAAGACCTGTCCTTTGGGCCCAATATCTGATCCATGATAGCAGCCCATAACACAATATGCTGTGGGAAAAGATGCCATAGCCCTATAATAGGCAGATGCAGGATAATCTGTTTCCCCAGCTGCACAGTTAGACTCAGAAGGGTGAACACTACAACAATATCTTGTGTAAATAATCAACATAAAATTCAGAAGTTGGAAGACTGGCTGCTTGTTATTTGGACTCTTGATCTCTGCTTCTCTTCTTGTAGCATTGCTAGAAAGGACATTATCTGACTTTGCAGTATTGCTAAATGTCATTTCATAAAGCAGAGATGGCAATTATGTCACTTTTCTTTTTTTTGAGGGCCTGCCTTGACAATCTCTGAAGACCATAGAGAGAAATTATTTAAGGTGACTTGTACATTAACATTTACTGTGTGTATTTAGCCCATTTCCCTTGTTCCATTACAAACATCTACTTTAGAATGAAAGCCCTTCCTAATCAAGTGAAAACAGTAAAGTTACGTAATTTGATACTTTGCAAATTTATTCATATGGTGAATAGCATTATGCAATGCTAGATTGCAAAAGAGCAGATATAAGACTCATATTCACATGAAAATTAATAATATTTTTATCAATTTTTGTTAGAATAAAACCAACCCAATAAAACAAACCCCAAGCAAAATTTATTCCAATAACAAATCTCATTAACTCAAGCTATTCTAAAAATTAATCCTATGTCATTGTTAAAAGGTTTTGATGGTGTCAGTGAGAACATATTTACCCAATTTTAATATGACCAAGGAGAGTCAAAATTAAACTCCCTGCTCTTGGAACAAGCCTAGCAAACTTCAGGGTGGTAGCTGCATCCCTTACATAAATTATGAAACTAGCATGCATCATCTGGTGACCTAGAGTCGTCGTGGCAAGAAGTGAGAGGGTAGTCCCAGACCACTTGTCTCTCAGCCACACTGCTGTCCAAGTTCACTGGGAAAATGGTTCCCAATTTTTGTGGCATAGAAATGTCTCTTCTACCAAATTCAGTGAAGGAAACAGGTTATGAGCTCCATTCAACAAACCCCAGAAAACCCACAAAAAATGAAACCAAAACAAATCAACAAACCAATGATCAGGAGATTGTAGTAGACCGAAGGAAGGAAGGAAGGAAGGAAGGAAGGAAGGAAGGAAGGAAGGAAGGAAGGAAGGCAGTGATTTGGTCACATGAATACATTTATTTAATTTAACGTTTACCTTTCTCCATATGGAATTTTCTAGTTACATGAGAAAGTTCTAAGTAAGACAGAAACCCCTTTTTTTTTTCACTGCTTTATTTTTTGAGAATTAATCATGTCTCTTTTGCTCATGAGACCTCTACCTCGATAACCTCAAAGATTACTCCCTCAAATATTATTTAATATTGCTCCAACCCATTTCATATTATATCTAAATCTTATAGCGAGCAATACACCGGTCAGTACTGTCATCTTATTAATGGATCCGTGTTTGAAACTCTCTAATTATGTAATCTCTGAATCAGCTCTTCTACATGAAGTTCTTTTTCATCCGTATTTATTACATGAGCTCTCATAAATTTTCATTATGACCAGTCAATGAAAAATTGAAAATTCCATCTCATATCGTTTCAAATTATCCTTGGAAACAGATCAGCAGAATAAATAACAAATGGGGAAGAAAAAACTATAAGAAAGACAAAAAATAAACAAAAAAAAAAAAAAACCACAAAAAAAAAAAAAAACAAAAAAAAAAAAAAAACCAAAACCCACCAACTAAAAAACCCCAAACAAAAATAAAACAAAACAAAAACAAAAAAAACACCTATGCACTATACATTCCACATTTATATGTCTTAATTTTGATTTCACTGATGAAGTAATAGCTTTTCCTTTTGGATCCTCATCAAATGTCATCACAGGCTTCTGGCCACTAGTCTCATTGCAATACCAACATGGATTGGTAACCATAAAAAACCACCAAGGACTCTTTTGTTTGAGCGTGATATAATTGGAAGGTCTGAGGGGTTATTCTAAATAGAAAAACAGCCGTGATGTTCTGACAAGAAGAAACATGCCTCTCTCTCTCTGCATCTTAAGTCTACTACAATTTCTCCAGAGATAAATCTATCACTATAAGGATACTAAAAACAAAACAAGACAAACAAGCAAACAAACAAATAAACAACAAAAACCCAAAAATACAAATAAAAAACCCCAACAATGCCAATACAATTATACAATTATATTGAGGTACCACTATACTTATTATAAAAGTACTGATCTATTTATGACTAAAAAGAAAAGATTGATTTCAGAAAAATTGCTTTACAAACCCAAATTGCTAACAATTTGATCTCTTTGAGTATTCTCATGAGAGTAATTGCTACTGAAACAAGGTAACCAAAAAAAAAATGGAAATATATTTTTCATAAAGTAGTCTCAAAAAATTACAAGGGATCACCTGAGCTCTTTTGAGGAAATGTCCTTCTGTTTTCAAGTGGCATAGAGTTAATTTTTTTGTCAGTAGCAGGTACAGTGGCATGCTTGGGATTCAGTGTGAGAATGTCGATAACACACTGATGATTTGGTTGTTGCTGAGCAGTCCTTACCCTGAGTCAAGGACTGCTCAGTGGCTTATGCTCTGCCAGTGAAAAGATGCACAAATATCTGGGTGGCAGCATGACTAGGAGAGAGAACCCAAACTGGCCAAAGGGATACTCCACACCATAGAATGTGTTGGGAGAGTTTTGGGGATTGGTTGAGCACTGGTCATCAGATGGTGAACAGTTGTATTGTGCATAATTTCCTTCTCCTGGGGCTTATTTTTCTCTCTCCTTTTCTTTACTATTTATCATTATTATTATTATTGGTGGTGGTGTTAGTACTATTACATTTTATTTTGTTTCAATTATTAAGCTGTTTTTATCTCAAACCATGAGGTTTTTTCTGATGTCCCTCCCCACTGGGGGTCGATGGACTGTGTGGTACTGAGTTGCTGTCTGGGGTTAAATGAGAACTGGAGTCGAGTTTACAGGCTCTCCCTAGACAGGAATTGCATAATAGGCCCATCCAATCCTGATGCAATCAATTAGGCATACTAGGACAAAGTGAAACCTGTCAGCCTAATACATCTGTATTTGGGAATTTGAAAGAGAATCCTAAAACAGAAGAACTGTTCAGAGCTTCTGCATCAGGGACTTAGAGAGAAGTTGGTACATCAAATCTTCCCTTACTATCTCATGTCTTCTCCTGGCATTCCTTCTATAACCTTTTTCAAAGACTATCAGCAAAGATTCTCATCTTAAAAGTTGATATTGAGAAATCAGACACCATTTCCATGTTGGACTAGCTTTAACCTTGCTTAACAGTGGTAGCCTCAGTATATGAGCACAAGATACCAAAAAGACTTATCCAGAAGTAGTATCCTACAGAAGCTTTGGGTCCTATAGAGGCTTTAACCTCTGTCACTATGCCAGTGGTGGAACTGATTCAGTGCCATATGCAACTACAGACAAGTGCATAACTGTTGGAACATTTATTCCATTTGCTAGTCTGTGATGAATGGAAGGCAGGTGTTTCTTAATTCTATTTAGAACTGTAATTGGGTTGCACTGGCCAGGGATTTCAGTGACCAAACTTGCACAAGTGGGGAAAAAAAAGCAGAAGGAATCAAGTTTACTCATCTGAAAGAGTCTCAAGTGCAATATTGCCACAGTAGCATTCTGTATTGACAGTTAATGTTTCCACTCTTGGTGCATACTAATCCAAACGGATTTTGCCAGAACAAATGTTCAACATATGCAAATATTATAAGGACTTTCTTGGCATATCCAAAGAATTTGAATGCACTTTGCATAAACATTCATATCAACAATCTCATTTTAAGATTTTAGCATTTGCAGTCAATGGTGGAAACAGTATCACAAAGTCATTTTTCCTTAGTAGTGTTTTGAATTTTCTGTAGCAACAAACTAAAAGAAATATGTGCAATTTGTCCATAAACATGAAAAGAAAAAGAAATCCACTTAGCTCTATACAATAATTTATTGCAATTTGTTTGCTTAGGTCTATAAAAACGCTCATGTACACACAAAATATAAACACTGCTTCACATACTTCTACTGAAGCAAACAGAAACTTGCCCAGTGATTTACATCAATATTCTAGAAATTAATTGAAATATGTAGCTTAGCTACTTAGTTCTGAGTTTGAAATGTTCTCTTTATTATCCTTAGACAGTAACAATATTTAATCACAGTAATTTTTGTGTCTTGCTTACTCTTCAGTGTCTATTGTAATTTGTGGACAAATGGGGCTGTCATAGTGTTTACATATGGTATGAAAGAAAAGATGATGAAGATTATATCAGTATGATAGACAAAATGCTGCTTCTTAACACAAGCAGCTACCTCACCCTATTATGCTGATACTTAGGACTGTGCATGAGAGTCAAGATCCTCCTAACCTGAATTTAGTTAAATATAACATCTCTATGATTACAAAATAAATATGTAACAAGCATGGACTTGGTCCACTGTCATGATTAATACATACCAAAAATTATACATTAATTATACCAAAAATTACAACCAGGTGGAAATCCAGGTGACAGGCAAAAGGTCCATCACTAAATTTCTGCTGATAATAGTGTTTGCTTATAGTCTTCATATTAGGTATGAAATAAGCCTTACCTTGTAATATTAATTTTATACTTCCTGGGATATAAAGTATAAAAGCTCTGAAGGACATAGGTATCATAGAGATTTCTTATTGTTTTTTAACTTCAGTTGAGGTAGTTGGACAATTCTGATCAATGATCCACCTTGAGTTTTGCTAATACTCAGATGATTGAACCCCTTTAATGCTGGTCGTTTTTCTTGCAATATTAAATAAATAGAGACTAGCTTATTGGCAAAATTTAATTAATAGATACAAGCTTGTCGGTAAACACACATTAAAAATAGGACTATATCTGTTTAATTTAATCATAAAATATTTCTGTTATATTTCGGACAAAAATAATAATCTTGATTTCAGCCAGGTAATTCAGCTCTATTTGTTAATTAAGAACAGTGTGTAGCTATATAGACAATGATACATTAGATGTTCAGAGATTTTCTAAAAATAATAAAGACTCAGTGCAAAGAGAAATTGCCAAAATGCATACCAAAGAAGTAGTTTACATTCTTTGGAATCAACAGAAGTGTTTGACAAGGAAGAACAAAGGTTATCAAAGCTAGAATTTTGGAGCAAAATGAAAGGCAGGTTTCCACGGAATAGAAGAACATAAATCACTACAAAAGCATACTAGTAAATGATTATTACTGATCCTCCCTTTCTCCACTGCAATTTTATATTCAGTTCACTAAATGCATCACAAAATAGCATAACTTTGAGGCTAAAAGACTGACTTAGATCCTGCATGTCTGGTTTGCTCATACCTTTCAATGCCAAATACCATGAGGTAGCCCTGCAGCCTTGGGTCTTTACAAGTGCATTCACAACGAGAAACACACATGCATGCAGGTCAATATAACCATATAAGAGTGGTTTGAGCTAGATTTGATCGTTTAAGAGCCTGATCACATACATGAATACTGAGGCAGAGAATTGCAGCTGTTGAACCAAAACACCACATTTCAAAGCTGATAGATGGCTTTTGTCAGTACCTATTATTGTGATGAATGTTAATGACTTGAACCACTAAAGTAACTCATTGCTGTTTTATTTACATGACCATCATACTTCTCAGTAAATAGTCTTCACTAAACACTTCCACAACATTTACACATTTCTATTAAGAGCTTTTTCATTGAAGGAAAGAAGAAAGATACAGCAAAAAAATGTGCCGTTCAAAAATACAATGAGCCTCTTTCAGTTAAAAGAATACAAATAGTTTTTTTTTTAAAGAGTTATTACCAAGCAACTGGAGGGCTCAATCCACTTGTAAGAGAAGTACTATAATGACTGGACTGTGCAATGAACTGCATTTTTCTTAGAGAAGATAATCAATTTTCCGGTAATGAAACCAGAGATAGACAAGAAACAAGAATCTTCAACATCAATTTCTAATAAAAAGTGGTGACATGCTTATCTTTATTTCTTCATATTTCCAGCTATAGCATATGCCCATTTTCTAATTCTTGGGAACCTGTTTTAATTCTCTGACTTCAGCTCAAAACAGGTTGGAGTGGTCCCAACCCTGGAAAATTAAACCAAAAAACACTCATTAAATTTCAAAATAACAGAGAGCCAAATATTATTTTGAAAGTGCCACAGTTTAAAACAACGCAGTTTCTTCCTCTCCTCAATGCATGTGTTGAGTAAATACCTGCTGCAACAGAAACCTGACACAACCTGACACAACTTAGACAAGAGAGTCCTTCAGGAAGCTATCTATCGTTCTATGTTGTGATCTTTCACTTTAAAAAACAGCATCACAAAAATTATTCCATCTCCTTCTGTACAGGCATTAAGTTTCCAAAATATGAAAATAATTGTCCCTTCAGAATCAGTCATATGGCCAGATCCATCCAGATGGACTCTGGTACTCATCCATCCTCAACAGCACAGGTTCAGCTTAAAAGCATGATTGCCATGTTTTGTGCACAGTCACATCAAATCAAGGCTGTCATGTGTCATGCCCATTTCTATCTTCAAACAGATAAATATATCCGTAGAGTTATCTTACAAATCTAGCATGTAAATGCTTTTCGCATTTTACAAAGATCATAACACTGTTTAGATTTGAAAAGACATTTAAGATGATCAAGCTAAATCATTAACTTCCCACTGCAAAGACTCTTGCTAAATCATGTCTCTGAACCCCATATCTACACATTTTTTTAATACCTTCAGTGGATGGTGAACCACTTCCCTAGGCAGTCTGTTCCAACATCTGAGAACCCTATAGGTGCAGAATTTTTCCCTAATATTCAACCCAAAACTGCCCCGGCACAACTCAAGGCCATTTCCTCTCATTCTATGGCTTGTACCCTAGGTGGCTACACCCTTCTTTCAGGCAGTTGTAGAGAGTGATAGGGTCTCCCCTGAGCCTCCTTTTTTCAAGATGAACATCCCCAGCTCCCTCAGTCACTCCTCATCAGACTCTTCACTGTCTCCATTGCCCTTCTCTGGACATGCCCCAGCACATCAATATCCTTCCTGAACCGAGGCATGGGAACAGAACGGGACACAAGATTCAACATGGGGACTCACCAGTGCCCAGAGCGGAGGGACAATCATTGCCCTGCTCCTGGTGGCCACACTGTTGCTGGTACAGATCAGGATGCCTTCTTGGCCAACTTGGACACGTGGCTGGCATATGTTCAGGCACCTCCCCAGGTTCTTTGCCTCTGGGCTGATTTCCAGCCCCTCCTTCCCTATCCTGCAGCTCTGCAGGGGGTTGTTGTGACCCAAGTGCAGGACTGACACATGGCCTTGTTTAACCACATAAAACTGGCCTTGGCCCATGGATCCAGACGGTCCAGATCCCTCTGCACAACCTTCCTGCCCTCCAGCAGATCCATGATCCCATCTGTGACACCAAGGGTGCATTTGCCCCTCTTGCCCACACCATCAGTAGTGATATTAAACAGGACTGGACCCAANTGGCTTGTACCCTAGGTGGCTACACCCTTCTTTCAGGCAGTTGTAGAGAGTGATAGGGTCTCCCCTGAGCCTCCTTTTTTCAAGATGAACATCCCCAGCTCCCTCAGTCACTCCTCATCAGACTCTTCACTGTCTCCATTGCCCTTCTCTGGACATGCCCCAGCACATCAATATCCTTCCTGAACCGAGGCATGGGAACAGAACGGGACACAAGATTCAACATGGGGACTCACCAGTGCCCAGAGCGGAGGGACAATCATTGCCCTGCTCCTGGTGGCCACACTGTTGCTGGTACAGATCAGGATGCCTTCTTGGCCAACTTGGACACGTGGCTGGCATATGTTCAGGCACCTCCCCAGGTTCTTTGCCTCTGGGCTGATTTCCAGCCCCTCCTTCCCTATCCTGCAGCTCTGCAGGGGGTTGTTGTGACCCAAGTGCAGGACTGACACATGGCCTTGTTTAACCACATAAAACTGGCCTTGGCCCATGGATCCAGACGGTCCAGATCCCTCTGCACAACCTTCCTGCCCTCCAGCAGATCCATGATCCCATCTGTGACACCAAGGGTGCATTTGCCCCTCTTGCCCACACCATCAGTAGTGATATTAAACAGGACTGGACCCAACACCAATCCCAGGGGAACACCACTGGTGACTGCCCATCAATTGAATTTAACTCAATCCCCCATCACTCTCTGGGTTCTTAACCCAGCAAAGAGTGCACCTGTCCAAGACGTGGGGAACTAGTTTCTCCAGGAGAATACCATGGGAAATGTCAATGGCTTTACTGACGTCTAGGTAGACAACACCTACAGCCTTTTTCTCATCCAGCAAGGAGGTCACCCTTGTCAGAGAAGGAGGTCAGGTTGGTCAAGCAGGACCTGCCTTTCCCACACTCATGCTGGCTGGGCCTGATTCCTTAGTTATGCCACTTGATGTCACCCTGACTTTTCTCTTCTTGCAGATGTGTGTCTCATTCACCAAGCTCCAGCTGGGACCTCCCTGGTTAGCCAGGACTCGTGTTAAATGATTGGAAGAGGCACAGTGAGCACCTCTGTCAGCTTAACCAGTACCCTTCAGTGGTTCTTATCAGGCCTCATAAATTTATCTGGCTCTAAGTGGTGTAGAAGGTCACTGACCATTTCCTTCTAGATTATGGGAGCTTCATATTCCTCACCATACCTGTCTTCCAACTTATGGTACCCTCCAGCTAACTAGCCTTGCTACCAAAGACAGGAAATGAAGGCATTAAGTACCTCAGTATTTTCCTCATCCTTTGCTGTTTTCCTCTGTATCCAGTAAAGGATGGGGATTTTCCTTGGCCCTTCTTTTGCTGATGATGCATTCACAGAAATATTTTTAATTTTTTTTTTTGGCAGTAGCAAGATGAAGTTCTAGCTGAACTTTGGACCTTTTAATTTTGTCCTTGCATGACCTCGAAACATCCTTGTAGTTCTCTTGAGTTGCTTGCCCCTTAAGATCTTTTTTCAGGAACTGCAGGTATTATAAACTGGGATTTTTTTCTTTTTTTCTTTTTTTTTTAGCTTTAATGACACCTAACTGTATTGTATGTAAAAATTCACTGTCTAATAAAGAATCAATCTCAAACTAATATTGATCCTCTTTGAAGTCAGAACTGGAAGTTTCAGTGTTCTTAGATGATGGAATAGTGAGAGATTTAAGTAAATTAGTGTTTTATTTAGTTCTTGAGATTTTATTAACAGCTATTTAAAAAGTAAGATGATACTTAAAATGAGCATTATAAATATGTTATAAAGATTGGACCTTTGTGTTCCTATAGCTTCACCTTTGAATAATTCTATCTTTCTAGTATTAGGATAAGCTCACCAAATTTCTGGTCCTCCTTCCCCTTATAATATACTTTATAACATCAGGTTATACATCAGAGACCTGTATTTCTGTTTTGATTCCCCTACCACACAGGTAAACATTGCACTTTTTATTCAATATGTCATTAAAGTCAGTAAACAGCAAAAATGAATAAAACAGCAACTTATGTTTTTTTTAACACCTCTGAGTTAAAAACACTTTGCAATAGGGAAGAAGAACAGATGCTCATTTCTAAATGCTAAAGCCACCAACTGGGAATATGCTGGTTGTAACTGCTGCCATCTGTTTTCAACTGTTCTTTTTACCTAGCTCTCTGAAATTCATATCCAAATTCATGGCCATACGTTTCCACTAGGCGAGGGGCAGTGGGAATAGTATAAGCAGGATTTTTCCCACATGCTCTCACCTTCATTAAAAAAGAACATTCAATAATTACTGGTCTGCAGGATCTCTGTGAAATGGTAACTCAGGGGCAGTTTTTTCAAGGATTATATGGTGACAGCAGTTGTTTAATGACCACTTTTCACCATTACTTTCCCACAACTCATTTAGCATGTTTAGTTTCCCACTGTTGCTCTTCATCTTCCTATCTGCTCCATAGTCAGGTAGAAGTTGACTATACAGCTCTAGGTTTCTGTAGGGATAACTCAGCTCATAATGGAAACAAAGTACCTTGTACATAACCAAGTGTCTGTTACAGAACTGAGTTGCATTGTGCAGTTAATGCCTACTTTTGTGTAAACACATTCAGATATCCTTTGTATGCATGTATTCATAGTTTTTGCAGTGTCTGAGACAGAGTGTGCAAGATGGTACTTCTGGACTGACACAAGTACAACTAATATACATATTAAAAAAAAAAAAAAACAAAAAAAACATCATTTTCACCAGCAAAACCCCTTTGAATTGCCCAAATCCCCTTTTGCTAGTTTAGAAATAAATTCATATTTAAATCTTTTACTGACTTTCACAAACATAAAATAAAATGCAAAAGAAAAATTCTTCATCCCCTTCACCCTCAGTATCATTACTGGATGATTATTTGAAATGTTTTACATTTTTATCTGGGTTCTTTATTACTGACCTATAGTGTATCACTACTGTATATTTTATATATGATGATTTGCAACAAGTCTACAAGAGATGTGTGTCTGCAACAGCTCCAGAGTGGCTTTTACTTTTCAGGCAGATGCTCTCTTAGCCAATACAGGTACTGATTCAGGCTTCCAAAGGATGAAGGAGATGCTAATATATGAGCCAAAATGCCAACACCTGTATCTGTCTTCTGTTACAGATCACACTCTGTGCTTCAGACAACATTCCTGGGGTGTTCTCAGACAAGCTGGCCTGGGTTGCTGGCAGCATCTTCACTTCTCAGTAAAGAATGCTGATATAAAATTATATCAATGTCTACTGGCCTATGCATCATTAAAAGGTGGGAATCTCATCTTTTAGGCATGAGAGCAGATTTCAGCCGTATTGGTGGCACGAGCAATATTGAATACCTAGCTGCAATTGATCTGATCATCATCCTCTGTTTTCTCTTTTCTTCACCAATTTATTGCAGACTTACTGATCATTTTCATGAGTAAATTTCGAACTAACAAAATATAACAAAACCAGCAGTCTCTCTGAAGATCTGCAATCCCATTTATCTCTTTCCAGTGAAAAGAAAGGAACGGAGAGGAGTAAAACTAAGTAAAATCAATGGGTCAAAGTAAGGCATTATGCTAAACAACCTGTATACAAAGAATGCCATCTCATTTAGTTTTCTCACCACCACTTTTTCCCTCAAAGCTAAGAACAAACAATTGAGAAAACTACACTTTTTCTCACATTATCAGAACTATCAGCTAAGATTAATAAAATCTAACATTATTAGAAATACAATGTATTTTTCTCTTGAGCTCTGTTGTTATATTTAGTGCTTCTGACAGAAGTCAGTTCCTCATTAATCAGTGCCTTGTATTGGTAGTGGTGTCAAAAGAGAATGCAACATCAAAAGAGAACACAAAATTTTTCACTCTACCTCCTTATTTTTAAAATATCACAGTGAGCAGCAAAAGAAGCAAGGGCAAATGTCACTTTTATTGTGCTAAATTGGAACTGATAGAAGTCTGGGGACCATTTGAAACTGAAAATAAAGGTGAAATCCTGCAAGAAGATATAAAAAGCTGACTCTTGCCATTTTTCCAACACATACTCTCATGTTCATGCTTTGTAAACAATGTGATATCATCTTAAAAATAATTATATGGAAAGCAACATGGATGTGCACAATTCATCACATTACTGGGATATAGAGGTTTTGTGGGGTCTAGAAGTGCCTGAAACAGTTAGTTCTACAGCTTAGCATAAAGAAGCCCATTTTTGTAATGCTTCTGGCCTTCTATCCCCCTCTGTAAAAAAGGTTGCATTATGCATCTTCTGCTATCACATTTATTACCAAATAACACTTTTTGGAGCATAGACATAGGTGTGTGTGGCATCCTAAAATTGTCTGGAGCTTCCAGACAACCTGTACAGTACACACAGCAGTTAATTCCTACTACTTTACCTCACTGGTTTTCCAGGAGTCATCCTTGTGCTAAAGAAGATGAAACAGTGAAATCTTTCTCCATCATCTGGACAAAAGTCAAAGTCCCACATTCTGTGAGAGTCCCACCAGCAACGTGGGACTGGTCAGTATGAGTCTATAATTAGCCTGGCATGCTAAAGGAGTGGTCTTCTCAATGTGCTGCTGACAGAATACATACTGTATGGCTTGCTTTCCCTTCTGAATATTCCAGGAGAACTGGGGAAAAGGAGGACATGGGGGACGTGGGGAAACAGACAATGACAGAGAGAAAAAAGGAAAGCAAAAGAAAGAAAAGTTATTTTTATAGTTTCACTAGTAAGTTAGGAGAGAGTTTAAATGCCATTTTGTACCATTGCTTGGGGCTCCTGTTTTGAAAACTCATATTAAAGTGTTTAAAGGTTAAGCACCACAGACAAATTTGCATTGTGATAATTAAAATGTCAAGGAAAAGAATTTAGTAAATAAGGTGAAATGTCCCTTTGTGGTGCGTTGCCTAACCAGCACATCCTCTTTAGCCAAAATCCCACCTTGCACTACCAAACATATCCTACAGACTTTGAATATGTTCTTTCTCTTTTTATGCTGTCTTAAAAAATCAAAGAAAGAGAAGTCATTAAAGGGGCAGAACGTACCATGCCAAAAGCCAATAATAATGGCTAATCAATAGTTCTCTTGAAAAGAAGCCAGTGATTATCAAAAGCCAGGTATTGGACAATATATTCACTAACTACAAAATCTTTATATAAAAACATGCAGGCTTCTCTATAGGTTTGAATGAATTATTTCTAAAGTGGTATGTTCCTAAAGATTCAACTTCTCTTTTTTTTTTTTTTTTTAATCAAGAAGGAGGACTGTAAAGGTTTTGTATTACAGAGCAGTGTGAAAATAAATATAAAGGACTTATCACTTGGAAAATTATTTCTGATATGGAACTGCTCTGTCATTAGTGTTTAAAAGAAGCAAACAAACAAACAAAAAAAGTTGAGCAGAACTTAAGAGTTGAACGATGTCCCACAGTCAGGAAAGAGCCTCTGTGATGGGCTAAAACGCCCTAAAGGCTAAGATACATGCAGTGATTTAGGCAGGGCTTCCTAAACATTCCTATTGGCACCTTAAGGCATAGACACCAACCTGTGCATAGACCCAGACAATTTCTGCAGTCCCCTAGCTAAGAGGCAGAAGCTCCTCCTGCTATTTTTTCCCATGAGAAAAAGCATCAGGACCAGCACCAGCCTCCTGCAGAGAACAGCTGGCAGGTGGAGCAACAGCACAGCAGTAGCAATAGCACCAGCTCCTGCTGCTGCCACGGGCACCATGGCACAGCACACTTTTCTTCTGGCGGTGACAGTACCTGAGCAAACCGAGCCACAGAAATATTTGATGAAGAGTGGCTGACAACAGGAATCCCTCTTAAAAATTATTTCTTCTTTCTCACTTTTTTGTGGATGGTGGTCCTGAGTAAGGTCTTTATAAATTTGTAGATGGTTAGAGATAGAGACAAGTAAACAATAGAGAAAGGGGCAGTGTGATTAAAATCAAGAGCAGAGACCAGGAAATACTCAAATGGACCTAGCAGTGCAAACCAGCTCAAGTAAATCTGAATTTAGGTTGTGAGGTTTGATGAATTTACCTGTATTGTGAATGGTGTTTGAAGAACGATCTACAAAACTTTCAATGCATGTTCTCACTGGGTAGGAATTATCTCCTCCCCACAAGTAGCTATTATTTTTTCTTGATCTGTTTTTGGTTTAGAATATCCCTAAAATATTTTTTTTATCCTCAGCATCTGTTTATTCAATACATAAAAATAGCCCCCTTTTCCTCTTTTTCTCTCTCTGACCATATATACTGTTTTCACATGCCAATCTCTAGCTCCATAGGAGAGCATAACACTTCAGCAAAAGAAAAAAATTTATATTTTCAGAAATAGTGTGAGATTGAGATACTATTTCTGCAGATTTAGCTTGACAGCTGTTGTTTAACTCTCCTTTTTAATTCTCCTTTTCAAAAAAATACTTTATTATTGTCTTCACAAACCCTTAAGTGCCAAATGTTAGCTACCCACAAGCCTTAGAGTGGTCCAGAGTTTAATAATGTCACCAATGCTTCAGAATTTATTCCAGCTATAGAATTTATGGCTGAGGTTTTCAAAAGTTAATAGTTAAACATAGGGTCTTCCATGCATCTTTTATTTTAATAAATTATTAGTTATAGATTACTGCTAAGCAGTCAGAATTTCTGCTTTGATCAAGATACTAAATAGTGAATATTACAAAATTACTCCAAGTCTTAAAATAAATGTGGTAATTTCAAATTCCAGCATTTCTTTTTCCTTCTGTAAAAGGGAAAAAAATCCTGCTAAAACTGTCCTGAATTGCAACAGGACTCCTTTACCCTAAAATGTCATGCTTATGTATTTCATGGACTATTTACCCCTATCCAGTATAAAAGTGAAAAATTCTCTCTTTAATTGCCAATATGTCGCTGTAAAGCACACATATGCAGCTGACAGACTGGCCCACCATTTGCTGCAAGGAGAGAGTGTTGAGAAGGCAGCTGTCACAGTGGTATCAGTGCTCTGGTCAGGCAGAGCAAGCAGACCAGGCATGCAGAAATTCCATTATTTTAGCCCTACTCTTAATCCCACAAGCCTACAGAGAAGGGTTGTTACAGGCTCAGCAAGAAAGGGCCCCAGCTGCAGTGTCCTGTTACCTACCATCAGCTGCTGGCCATAGTTGCCTCCCTGGAGAACTTCTACTTCACCGCTTTCATCTACAGATGTTAACTCAAATGTTTTTCAATTTTTGGTGGGTATTCCCCAGGCACCCACCCGACTTGGTTTTATCATGCTTTTAAAGATTCCTATTCAGAACATGTTTGACTGTACTTCTTTTCTGCAGTTAGCTAAAATTCAGGGAAGTTTAGAGGATCCATGTGGTCAGCATTTTGGTAGGAAGAGGGTTACACAAGGGTGGGAAGAGGTGAATTTGGTAACATTTACTGAGTATTTTTACATGTGGGAGACTAGCAGCTTGAGGGATTGCAGGACAATTGGATCAGAGAGAGTACTGTGCTTACTTGGTTTATTTAAAAATCCCTTCAGGCTCTGTAGTCAATGCATCTAAAGTACAGCTGCAGTTTTCTAGCAAATATAAAGGATCTGTGTAGCCTCATTTAATCTCTTTACTTCTTCCAAGATTTGCATACTTTTATCAACTACTTTACTTTAGGGTCTGTCATTGCATTTAACTTCCTGCACATGAAATTAGTGTCAGCTGTCATTCTTTGTATACATTTGTTAAATTCAGTCTTGTCTATAGGCAGTTATGAGGTGGAGACATAATAAGTGTATTAAAGTTTGCCACAGAAAGACTGAAGGACTCTTGATTTGGAATGATTGTTCAGGAAAAGAAAAATAAGTCCATGTTTTTACTGCAGTCCTTTTAAAGGCTGATATAATTGATGTAAGCCTCTAAAACCTGCCCCTCTGAGAGTTAGGAATGGAAAATTATATAGGATGTTCTCATGCTGAACTCACATCTTTTCTTCCCTCACTGCTCACCACTCCCCCACTTCAATATAATATCAGTGAGTTTGTGGGTAATGTTGGATTAGCATCTCTGGAAAGCTATCTCCTTTGGCTGTGAACTAGGCATAGCAAGGACAGACAGAGGAATTGCAGAATAGAATTTACCATGTAGACAACTGTTTCCAGAGTTTTTTTTTTTTTTTTTTTTTTTGCCAAGAGGCGATCGGTCTATGTATCATTGACTTCCCTTGTGGGACTGAGAATTACAGCAAGGATTTCCATCTTGCTACTGAACTCTTAAATGTCAGTGCCTACTAACAAGTGACCAAAGCTCATAAACATTTTTGTTTGTTTGTTTTACTTTTATTACATCTTCAATAGTAAGAAAATCGCTGTGTTTTTAAGATTATGAATGTGCCAGATAAAACATTTTTTCTGACAAATATTCCTAAAATTCTTCTAGTGCACATACACACATCTTCCAGCACTATTTGTCACCCTTTTCTGCCATCTTCCTAAATTAACTTTCCCCCATCTTCTGCTTCTCACTAGGCACCTACAAAAAAATCATAAGCCCAGTCACATTTAGTAGGTCTTCATGAGAGACTGCGGGTATTGAAATACAAGTGAAGAACTCCCTTATGTCCTGTAGAGAATTAGAGAAATTGGACGTTATCCTACTCTGGCATAATTGCTATGAATAACTGAAACATGGTGGGACAACTCACACAACAGAAAGATGGCCCTGCATGGCTAGAGGCTGTTTTGTAAAGACAGGCAGTGAGGAACAGGAGGAAGAGTCACCCTCTATGTCATTTAGTAGAACCTTGAATATATAGAATTTAACTCTGTTGATTATGGAAGCCCTGTCAAGTGGCCCTGGGTCAAGATCAGAGTAGTAGTCTTCCAGGGAGATCTCACAGTAAGCATCTGCTACGGACCTTAAAACTGGGATGATAAGGCCAAAAAAGCAATATTTAGCTCACTTAAGCTTTGGATCAACACAATCTGATTATTATGGGCAACTTCAATTACCCAGACATTTATTGGTAGAACAATGCAGAAGCTTGCATGCAATTAAGTTCCTGGAATGTATAGAGGCCTGCTTCCTCTAAAAAAAAAAAATGTTAGATTTGCAAACCAGGAATAAGGCACTGTTGGACTTCTCACTCACAAACCAAGAAAACCTGTGTACTGGTTTGAAAAAAGCAAAACCAGAGAGACTTCAAGTTAGTAATATAATTTTAATAGGAAAAACTAGAATACAAGCAATAATACAAAATAAGACTACTGACAGAGTCAGAATACAACCTGACACCCTGTCAATCAGGGTGTTGGTGCAGTCCTGATTAAATGGTGGCTGCAGTCCTCCTCGATGACAGATGTGGTTCTGTTGAAGCAGTGCTCCTGGAGAAGGTGCAGTTTTCCTCCAAAGGTCCAGCAATGATGTGGAAAGGCCTGGTTTTCTCTTCTGGAATCCAGTGGAAAAAGGCTGCCTTGGTGTTTCCAAGTCTTGGTTTTTATTTAGGTAGGAAAGGCATGGCTCCTCCCTGTGGCTGGATCATCTCCCAATGGGATGATGTAATTTTATTAGTCAAGCAGTGGGGCTTAATGGCCCATTAACAGAAGATATCTCCCATAGAGATAAGGATCAGCCCTTCTCTTGTTTCAACAGATGGTGATAGAATACATTTTGAATTGTAAACCAGGACACCCTGATTTGCAATTCCTTGGTTAGCAACAGCTTTGGCTGCTGTAATTACAATATTACTGAACTTGGGGTCCCGCTGAATCCACAGATTTTAGAAGAGCAAACTTCAGCTAGCTCAGAGCTAATTTGGGGGAATTTTGTGGGAAGATACTATGGAGGATAAAGGGGCTAGTAAGTGTTTCAAGGAAGTTCTCTTGGAAGGATGATAACCATTCATGCCCTCTAAATTTAAGGGAAGTAGGTGGAGCTAAAGACACAGTTGGCTTAACTGCAAGCTTCTGATTCTGCTCAAAACCAAACAAGGCATACAAGAGATGGAAGAGTAGACAAATATCTGTTGAGAACTAGACAAGTATTGTCAGGGTGTCCAGAGACGCAGTTAGAAAAGCAAAAGTTCCACTCAAATTGAAATGGGGCAAATATGTTAAAAACCACAAGAAAGTATTCTTCAGTATTATAAAAAATAAGCTGAAATAGAAGGAAACAATGAACAGGTGTTTTGCAGAAGAGGTGAATTACACGGTTAAAACAATGCTGAAAAGACAGAGGTTCCTAACACTTTCTTCATGTCTGTCTTTACCACCACTGTTGGGCCCCATGCCCTTGAGAGCAAATACCTAGTTTGATGAAAACACATGGCCAGTGAAGAAAGAGGGGATATATTAATTATTACAGGAGCTAAAAATATGCACCCAAGGGTGTTAAAAAAGCTCATGCCATTGTGAGGATGCTCTTCATAATCTTTAAGAAGTCATGGGGACCAGGAGATATTCCTGAAGACTGTAAGAAGGGTACATCACCCCATCTACAAGAAGTTTCAAGATCCAAGTACTTAGGATGCAGGTAATTATAGGCGCATTGGTGATTATAGGCCCCATGGTGATGCCTGTGGTGGTACCAAACTGAGTGGGAAATGGGTTCTTGGGAAGGGAAAGCCACCCTGCAGGAAGGCCTGGATAGGCTGGAACAGTGGCTGGCAAGAACCTTATGAAGTTCAGCAAAGACAAGTGCAAGGTCTTGCACGAGGGAAAGCATAATCCAGGAGGGCAGCACAGGCTGGGATCTACCCAGAAGGGGAACAGCCCTGTGGAAAGGGATCCAGGGGTCCTGAGAGACAGCAAATCCACAGTGGGTGTACAGAGTGTGTTGTGGAAAAGAGAGCCAATGCTGGACTGCATCAAGAAGTGCATCACCTACAGAGACAAAGGCACCACTATCCCACTCCACTGACTGCTTGTCAGGCCACTCCTGGAACACTGTGCTTGGCTTTAGTCCCTATCCCAGGAGGCTGGAGAGGGTCCAGAGAAGGGCCATAACAATGGTCCAGGGGCTGGGAAGCTTGCTGAGTGAGGAAAGGCTGAGCCATAGGGGTTTGTTCAGCCTCGAGAAAAGAAGTCTTAGGGGATATCTTACTACCATGTGTACTGGATCTGGCTGAGCTGGAGTTAATTTTCCCATAACAGCCCTGTGCTTTGCACAGTAGTTGGAAAGGTGCTGATAACACACCAGTGTTTTGGCTATTGCTGAGCAGCACTGGCACATCATCAGCGCTGTCTCTCCAACATTCCTCCCTCCATCAGGGGGGCTGGGTTGGGCAAGATCCTGAGAGGGGACACAACCAGGCCAGCTGAGCCAAACTGACCAAAGCAATATTCCAGATATAAAAGCTGAGGGAGGGCAGGAGGATGAATGGGAGGTATTAGTTATTTTACAGTGTTTGCCTTCCAGAGCAGCTGCTCCACATGCTGAACCCCTACTTCCCAGAAAGTGGCTCAGCATCACTCACCAATGGGAAGTAGAGATAAACTTATTTTTTTCCCTTTTCTTATGTCCATGCAAATTTTTGCTTTTTTGTCTTGCTTTTTCTTGCTTTAAACCGCCTTATCTCAACCTACTAGTTGTTTCCCATCTTATTTTCTCTCTCCTGTCCCACTGGAGTGATAGAGTGTTTTGGTGGGTATATGGCTCCCAGGCAAAGTTAACCCACTATGCCATCTTGCATATTTATATGCATCTTGCAGTATTTATAGGTTGGCTACAAAGAAGGTGGAAGCTCCCTTTTTGAAAGGAGTCACATAGAAAAGACAAGGGATAATAGATACAAATAACTCCTGAGGAGGTTCAATTGGACACAAGGAGCAAATTTCTCACAAGAAGAGCAGTTAACCATGGTAATGATCTCTTCTCTAGGGAAGTGGTGAATTCCCAAACACTGGACACTTTTCAAATCCAGCTGGAGAACGTGCTGGGCCACCTCGTCTAGAGTGTGCTTTTGCCAGGGAAGGCTAATCCAGATGATCCTTGAGGTTCCTTCAAACTGGTATTCTATGATTAAGCACATTTCCTAACCTTTGGGAGCCATTTATAAAATGTAGCAGTCTAGAGAAATGTTTTAACCAGTAAGGTGTATTAAGTTCTGAGATCCATGAAATAGAACACAATGTTTATTGTAAAACAAAAGCTAATCATTTGTATTCTCCAGAAAACCTAATTTGTTTTGATTTTAAAATGGAGATTTATAGAGATGCCTGAAAAGTCATACTTCTAAGTTTGCAGACAGCAAGAAAACCTTTACACAATGTACTAGAGCCTGGCAACGAGTTACAACAGCAAATGAAGCAAAATGCTGAGAAAATATGTACATGCCAGGAGTAATTTTAACTACACACCTATATTGCAAAACATGAAATGAATTTTTGTTATTTAGGAAGATGTACAGGGTAAGACTGAGTATGGACTGCACAACACTTAAAGTATACCATAAAGCTATGGAAATGTTTACCAATTACAGTGCTTCATCACCTGTCCTGAGTAAAGTGCAGCAGAGGGATTGGTTAATGTTTGGCCATTAATTGACAAAGGAAGAGATTTCAGGGTTTTTCCCAAGACACATTTTTTCCCTGTTCTACCACATGGTTGTGCTGGCTGGCATGCTCAGGATTGGCAGAACAAGAAAACAGTGGGAGACCCCCTCCTCTGGCTTCTCTGGTGCTTACCTTTGCTTCAGTCTGCAGAGGCTGCAATGGGATTGTTGTCACACATCCAGCTCTCCAGGTGGACTCCACGTCAGCATGTGAATGGCGCACCTGTTGAAATGGCTAACTCAGCTCATCCTAGTTGCAGAAACAATACTTAGGATATGAACAATGTTATGTATCATACTTATATTCTTCCCACATTAATACAATAATATTTAGATGACTTTTTGAATATTTTTCCTATAACAATGTCACAAAACTTCTGTCATACCACAAAGGTATTTGCATTTACTATCTTTTTTTTTGACACACATAAGAGAATATATCTTGGATATCAGCAAGTATGGTTTGTTTTTGCAGCTGTGAGGTGAGCTGGAAAAGGATACATTGTTTCCTTTTTACTCTAAAGAGTAAACTGCATTTTAGAACATTTGTTCCAATGTTTTTGTCTAAAAGAGTGAAAGTAGAGACATTCCCAGTCAAAAATAAATGTAGAAGGTAAAGTGGTTTGGATATGGAGGTTATGATATGCCATCTGTCATACTTTCAAGCACCAGAACCCTTTTTCAGTTCTGCAGTACCTCTCAATTTTGATGTCCAACAGTGCAGGTACTACAAAATATTGAAAAATAATTTTTTTTCAAGATAGAAAAGAAGATTCCTAGTTATTTCCTTAGCTGTTGCTATACTGATGAATAGGTTGGGGCTACTAAAGGGTCCCAGCAATAAGACTGTGATGAGATCCAAGGAGAATGGTTTCTTAGGAAGAGTCATCCTTTCTGAGCCTTGTTAAGATGACTGAGTGAAGAAAGGGAGGGGAAAAAAATAGCTCATTTCTGGAACATGAATAGTTCTATAAGTTACTTGCACTCCTCCCAGTGGTGCTACCAATGGTCTTGTCCTGAAACAGCTCAAACATTGCTTGTAAGTGTGAGGAGAGATATTCTATTGTTTGATCTTTTAAACTTCACAGTCCTGTCCTCAGAGACGGCAGTGCCAAAATACCTTCTTTCTTTGGATTTTTTTTAATCTATTGTATTTTAAGCTTTTCAAGATAAGAATTTTGTAATAAAGAGCAGCAATGTCTTCTCTAGAGAGAGTGGAGGCCGGATCTCTCTAACTTGCATTGTGAATCATTTTAGTTTAAACTGGCCTGTGGGCTTAAATAAATAGCTGTATTGATTCGCTGCCTTTCAAAACAAGCTGCATTGTTTCACAATAAGGCATGCCCCAGTCTTGTTCTCTTATCTCTTGTCAAAGCTTGAAAGTACATTGCTGCAGAACAGAATGTTCAGAATACTGCAAAAGAAAAAAATGGTTATTGATGATATCTTGGGCTTGTTTTGTGCCATCGAATTAAAGAGAACCACACTTGAAATCACCACCTTCATGCAACTTTAGGTAGCATGAAAGAAAATAGTGCTTCAGGTACTTCAGGATAAGTATTAACCTTTGGACAGTAAAACAAGGTCAAACCAATTTGGAAGAAATAGCTGACAATAATAAGAAATATCTAAAGGTCAGTTCCTCACCTTTACATTATTGTGTAAGGTACTAATAACAATAGCAGTACCAATGTGCTGTTGAAAGGGTTTTATTTGTACCACAATAAAAGAGGTTTCTGTTGTTTTGGCGTACAGCTCTCTGCAGCATTATGGGCAAAAAAAACCCCAGGAGAGATCTATCGGGCTACAGCTCTGAAAGCCTTTCCCCACATATTTTCTATGAAAGCATTTTTAAAGCACAAATTAAGCCACAAAAGACTTTTTTGCTTTATGAAACATGCAGGTTTAGGGAAAAAAAAAAAAAGGAAAAAGAAAGCATAAAGCCAAACAACCACTAAATTTGGTTTCTTCTTGGTCCTGCCATAGTTCTTTATACTTTTCACATTCATATTTTCAAAGTTCTCAAATTTTCAAAAATTTTTGCTTTAATACTATTTCCTTTAAATAAAATTTGCATGTTTTGTACCTTAAGAATTTTAGAAATATCAAGAAATATGGAAAGTTTGCAACACAGTTGATTTTAGTTCCACTGCAGTTAATTGGAAGAATTACTAAGTGAATCATATGATCCAAGTACAATTATTAGAGGTAAAAGATTAGACATGTTTTTAAGGTTACAAGCCACTACAACTTTGTCACTATGGCTATTAAATCAACTCCAGGTTATTCACAACAATATAAGTTTTCAGGACAGAAAAGCATTTATTTCTTTAAAAGAATAGTATGCACAGGTCCACATTTTGCACACCTGTTTTTTCTTACTGTCTCTGACTTAGTCACAAGTGCATCTTCATAGCAGAGGTGAAATACTGCATGGCAGGTTATGGACTAAATACACAGTAGTGCTAAATGCAATTGGAATATGTCATTGGCTGGACTGCTGAACTTTGGCCTTTATTTAGGAATTAATATCTTGCTACTCATTGTTAAACTGTTTTTTGGATAAGTCACAAGCTACTGCTAAAGCCATGATACTTGTTTCACTTTTATGGCTAGCTAGCAATACACTTCTTTTCTGCAGCTGTAACCTCAAGTAACCATAAACTTGGAAGAAAAAGACCTGTATCTAAATAGAATATAGGAGAGACACACAAAAAAATTCCAAACAAATAAAAAAGCAACAATAAGAACAACCAAATAGACAAACCCTAAAAAATATATTGCTTATAAATTCTATTATGCCTTTACTTGCTTATGCGAGCTATAGAGGAGAAGGTAAATGGAATAATATATTTTCTTATGAATTGTTGTTCCTTGTCTGTCTCTAAATGAAACAAGTCACAATGCTTATGTTGCTTGCCCTAAATCTCTTTCAAGCAGGCAGACCTGAAAGATGAAGGCACAGTGAGGAGATGAAGGCACAGTGAAAAGCTGGGACGCTTCATATCTGGAAAGCTCCTGTGAACCTTGCCCTCAAGCTTCATATCATTGACAGCATTATTTCAGCAGCTGGTTTGTCATTTTGTTAGTTAGACGGTTTAAAGAGTATGTTGTAATAAATACATTGTACTGGGGAAGGTAAAAATGCAATGTCTTCCCTTTCCCACAAGACCTCAAATATTCCTGCTCTCTTTGCTGTAACTCACCCCTGCCATTATGAAAAAGCTTCCAAATTCACATCAGTTTTTGACTTGTGGTTGTAATAAAATTAAAATAATCCCTCATGCTCAGTACAATCCCAGGGATCTCTGAGAATGGCAGACCACCCTGAAAGAGGTGATCAGTATGAGTCCTCTTCTGATTGTTTCCTGACTCTGATAGTACAGCCCCATGAAGACAAGAACAGCTGCCTCTCCGCAGCAGCTGGAGTTTGACTAAAAATTGAGAGGAAGGAAAGAAAAACATGTTGCTATCAGAAGCCAGACTTCACTATGACAAAAATAGATTATTTTTGCTTTTATTTCTGGACAAAATCTTTATGACCACATTTCACTGCATCAGGTAGTGAAGCGCAAAAGCAAATGCAATTAAATCAGTGACTTTCTACAAGCTGGAGAGAAGAAAGAAGAGACTTCCTCTACATAAATATGATTTTGCACTAGCATCCTGAGCCCTCCCTCAGACTAACACCGACTCAGAAGATGAAGTAGATGGGTGCATTGAAGCACAGAATGGTTAGAAGGGTATAAACACTATCAGAAGGCATAGCAAGGCTCATATCTGAGTCTCTGTACTAGCAGCCAGGCTTAGCAATCAGTCAGTAAGGGCTACAGATGTGAATTTCATACCAGCCTTTAGCTAATGCACAACAACCCAAAGCATTTGGTACTGATTTGAATAGGAATAGGAGCAGACCTACAGAAACAGTGACAAAATCACCTTATGTCTTCCTAGGATGAAAAAAGCTTAAATCTAACACTTCAGGAAAATAAAGAAAAGTCACCATCCTTTATTTGGCCACAGAAGAATGACTCATTTCTAACTCAATTAAAATAATAAATAATGTTACAGTTGGATAAGCAAGAGTCCAGTGCGGTGGTCAGCTACTTAACACCAGTTCTTATATACTCCATTGAGCAAGCAATGGACAATTCAGAGGCTTTAACTCTGTATAATGGTTGCTCTCAGAAGGTGTCACAGTAAAAAAAATGAAAGTCTAGTGTACTTTAGCAGAGGAAATAAGTAATAACTCAATGTCAAAAGAAAACTATTTATAAAATGACTAAATGAAAATGGATGGCTTAGACATAAAGAGACAGCCAGTTTAATGGATTGGTGGCTTTATTGTATTTTCCAGACAGAAGATCCTTTCTTGTCTAAATGAGCAGAAGACCTCACTTTTACAAAATTAAGGTGTTAAAGATAAAACTGAAATTAAAAGTATTGAATTAGAAGTGATACTGACTGTCAGAGAATGAAAGATTATACCTATACTATACTATACTATATTATACTATACTATATCAAGTGACTTACATTGTATTTTCTACCTACAAGCCAAAATGCAGAGGGTTTTTCTTTGTTGTGTTACCAGGGAAACTGAGGCATAAAGAAATCAAGGGATTTGTCCAGGGAAATATTATTCCGCAAGACTTGAACTCAAATCTGCAATGGAAGGGGCAGTTCTGGAAATGGAGGAACAACAAGTGAAAAAAATTCAAAACAAGTTAACTGAGAAATTGAAGGTGTAGCTACCTTTTTTGGATCTTAACTTCTATTTTTATACTGTGGAAATACCGGCCATGGGAAATTAAATATTTTCTCAAAGTTGAGCAAGAAAAGAGGCATATTATTTTTCAATACTTTGTGGTGATAGCCATCTTCTGTACAGGCTCTTATATAATTTTAAGAGATATTAATATTTTTTTGTGACTGTTTGCTGGCTCCAGCCAACCAGTTATCATTCCTCTGATTGAGCATAGTTACGAAAGCGCAAGCTTTTTATCTTCCTTTTCTACTTTAGAATCCTCCTTCATCTATGTTAATGTCCAACTATATTGAAGGCAGACCTATGGTGGCATAGTAGATTCCTAGTTTTCACTTACAAAAATTCTGCAGATTATAAATTTTATATATATATTACAAATTACACGGATTATAATTCTAATGGTGTTGTCTAAAAAACTCAACAATCATGCAGAAACTGATGGCATAATGTCATGGTTTTTCCCCAGCCAGCAGCCAAGCCTCAACAGCCGCTCACTCACTCCCCCACCAGAGGGACTGTGGAGAGAATCAGAAGAGTAAAAGGGAGAAAAGTCACAGGTTAAGATATAGCCACTTTAATAGGGACACTGAAGTCCATGCAATGAAACAAAGCAAAACAAGGAATTAATTCACTGTTTCCCAAGGGCAGGAAGGTGTTCAGCCATCTCCTGGAGAGCAGGGCCCCATCACGTGTAATGTTGACTTAGAAGACAAACATCATCACTCCAAATATCTTCCCCTTCCTTCTTTCCCCCCCCACTTTATGTACTGAGCATGGTGTCACGTGGTCTGGAATATCCGTTTAGTGGGTTGGAGTCACCTGTCCCAGCTGTGTCTCCTTCCAGCCTCCTATGCATCCCCAACTTCCTCACCAGTGTGGAAGTACGAACAGCAGAGACAGCCTTGGTTCTGTGTAAGCCTTGCTCAGCAATAGCAAAAACATATCTGTATTATCAACCCTGTGTTCAGCACAAATCCAAAGTATAGCTTCATAACAGCCACTGAGAGGAAAGCTAGCTTCACCACAAAACAAAAACAAAAGCAAAAACAAAAACAAACAAACAAAAAACCCCAACCAAACAAAAGACAAACAATAAAAACCTCCCAAACAACAAAAACAACAGCAACAAAAAAACAGACCAACAAAACAAACCACAAACAAACAAAAAAAAAACCCCAAAACCATACATCATCATATCAATTTTCTGACTGTAAAATCATGACTCTCCTTAAGAGAATGAAGGGACAAATCTGATTAGATGTTACAGTTTACATCTAGATGGAAACACAATCAGCCTAATTTTTATTATATATGTTTGTCATTATATAGAGATGCCTTCAGATGTCTTTCGTGGTCCTGTGCCTAAGAACTAAGCTCCATTTAATGATTGACTTGATTAGACTGAAGTAAAAATAAAAGGTGGAGGAGTGGGGAGGAGGGTGTTGTGTTGATTTCAGCAAGAGTGCAGCCTTTATTACAGTGAGAAACGGAGAAACTTCGAATTAGTGCTCTCACCACCTGGAATCTAATACTGACAACACAACAGAATTTCTCTAGTCTTCCCTTGTACCTGGAGTTTCTCTTTGAATAATCTGTCAAAATGAGCCTTTCTCATGCTTTGATCATTTCCACAGCATTCATATTAACTTTTCACCTTCATACTTATCCTTAGTTCACACCATTCTAGCCAGATATCTGCTCAATTTCATGTGGAGCAGTGCTCCCAGAAAAATGGCACAGCATGCAGGAGAACAGAGAGCAGCACAATGTGGAGCCACAGAGAATGATGAATCAAATGACAGAAAAGCCTCTGCAATCCACAAGATGCCTCATCATCTCCAACACAGTCAGCCCACACTACAGATTTCTAGTCCATATCTAATGGTCAACAGCTGATTTGTGTCTTCTAGCTAAAGCCTTGGCCAGCAGTCTGTGTATTGCTCAGAAAGAAAAACAAAAATAATTTTAATAGATCTAAAAGAAAATAAAATAACCTTTTAGAGTACAGACTACCTTTACTTAATTTGCATGTAACAATGAACTAAAAGACAGTTGTTATAACTTAGGTTACAGGATCATAAAAAAAAGTTTTAATTTTATTACACATATTTAGTAATAAAGTCTGAGGGACAGCTGTAGGGTAAGAAATATAACAAGGGCTTTGAGAACAGCTCGATGTATCAAGATCAAAATCATATTGTTATCAGAAACCTTCTGAAATGTGAAAAGCACATTCAAAAAAGACCCCATTGGGATTAGATCTGAATCCTGACCTACACCTTTTGTTATTTATTAGATCAGGAATTAGGAATCACTGTAAAGGAAGTACAATCATTTTTTGATCCCGTATTGGCAAAGTATGGCCTTTTTTGCTGTAGTTGTAGACACAGATCCTAGAATTAGAAAATAAGAAAGCAGGAAATGTTTTGACATTTAAATTCTATTTCCTATATTTTGAATTGACAATATGGACAGTCAGAAAGTTGTATTTTGAAGTTGCAACTGTTAGATTACAAAGCCTTGAAATAAATTCTATGTCAAGAATAAATGAACCCTATGCTGCTTTTTCTTAAGAAAAACACTTTTGAAAATTTTGAGGTTTTGAACAACATCTCTTCCTTCTCTCTGGGTTTTGGTTGGTTCATTGGGTGGTTGGGGCTTATGATGGTTTATTTTTTTCTATAAGAAAGGCAGTCACCACTAGCTCTCCTTAAATGATACCCACCCCTTTTTCTCCACCTTCTTGTTCCCTTTGTTAGTGCCAGGTTTACATGTTTATATCGACACTTCCCACTCCGACAGCTGGCTGAGGCATGTCCTGAGCTCTGCCGCGCTGCTTTGGCGCCCCAAAATTGCTGCTGCAGTCTCAGCATTAAAACATAATATCAGTTTGACGTTTGAAAGGAAGGGGGCCTCTGCAGGACCACAGGTAGAAACATTCTCCCCCGTGAACAGTCCAAGATCTGATCTTTTGAAGCCCAGGGCTGTTTGTG